>JBBBDQ010000119.1:187500-410000 GCA_037127315.1 Ascarosepion bandense | reverse complement strand
GTAGTTTGCATAGGAGGCCAGGGTGCCAAACCCTGTCGAAAGCCTTGGAGATATCCAGAGCAACCGCGCGAGCCTCGTCAGACTCATCAAGGGCCTGTAGCATGTACTCCGTTACAGTAGTTAGCAGGTCGGCTGTGGACCTGTCAAATCGGAATCCATATTGCCTGTCGGAGAACAGCTTGTGGGCGGTGAGATGATGAACTATTTCAGCATTTATTATAGCCTCGAACACTTTCCCGAATATTGGTAGGAGACTGATAGGGCGATAGTTGGATGGGTCCGAGGGTTCACCACAATTCTTAAAGACAGGAACGACTGAGGAGAATTTCCAGCATGCAGGAAAGCAGGAAGCAGAAAGGCAGTAGTTAAACAGTTTAGAGAGGACAGGGGAAAGTTCTGGGGCACACCTCTTAAGGACTATCACCGGGATTCCATCGTCTCCACACGCCTTATGGGGGTCGAGTTTTGAAATTACTCTGGATACTATTGTCGGGGTAATATACACGTCATGCAGTTTGGCCTCAGTTCTAATAGGGAAGTCGGGTGGGTGCACTCCGGACGAGTCGAGTGTGGAGTTGGATGAGAATCTGCGGGCAAAGCACTCAGCTTTCTCAGCAGATGACGTGAGAACGTCAAATCCATGGATTAAAGGAGGTATTGAGGATTTCCTATTGTTGAGCACTCGTTTACAAATCCTCCAATAGTCCTTGGAGCCGAACTTGCGGTCAGCTAAGTGCTGTCGCATTCTCTCCGCAAACAACTGTTTGGCGTCATTTAGAGTTCTCTTGCACTCACTGCGAGCGGATGTGAACAGGCGCCTATTGTGATCAGTTGGCTGTCTCTGGAATAGATGGAAGTAATGGTTCCTGTGGGCAATGGCGGCTGAGCAGGCTGGAGAGAACCACGGAGGGGAATGAGGTTTTAAGCAATACTTCCTGGTGGGTATGAAGGCATCAATGCCAGCTTTCACCCATGACGAGACCTCAGAGGCACAGTCATCAACTGATAGGTCAAACACTTTTCCCCAAGGGACGTCGCAGAGGAAATCGCGAAAGGCTTCCCAGTCAGCTTTTTGGTAGAGGTAGGAGGTTCTATGAGTAGGGGGATCCTGGGGGGAGTGAGATTGGAAAGAAATACTGAGGGAGACTACAGCGTGGTCGGAGTTGCCGAGAGGGCAAAGCTGCGAGACTTGACAGGCGTCGGGCGCAGAGGTGAAACATATATCTAGCAGTGAGGAATGACCCGAGGGTGTGCTTGGGAAGCGAGTGGGGAAGTCCACCACTTGCGTAAGGGATTGGGAAATAGCAAAGTTCATGGCGTGAGTGCCCGCCGAATCAGTAACAGCGTTTTCAAGCCACTCAGAGTGATGGGCATTGAGGTCTCCAAATACAAATATGTGGGCAAATGGGTGATAGGTAATAGCCTTATCTATATATATATATATATATATATATATATATATATATACATATATATATATATATATATATATATATATATATATATATTATAAGAAAGTGAAAGAATAGATACATTAAAAACCTACTGTTCGTTGCATTTCATTTTATAAAAAGGGCTTAATATTTTGTTATTACAATGGTTTATAAAAGCATTATATCACTACAAAAAAAAAATCATATTCATTATTGTTCTTCTTCGGGTGATATTTTAAAACAAATGGTGAAAATTATTTATTTTGCAAAATATAAAATGAGTTTATGGTTATTTAGAAATTTAAGGAGGGGTGGGTGAAGGAAATATGTCTATGGGTGTGAGTGTATTTCTCAACTTAAAGTGAGAATTAGGTTGGACTATAAAGTTGAACATATAGGTCGCATGAAGGTGATGCAAAAATGACACTTTTTATCTGTCTAGATGCAGATACATATTAGAAACACATTTTTTAGATTTGTAGGATGTGGCTTTGAAGAACAGGTCAGATTTTAGGTTTTTTGAGGAGTTAAATTTTTATGCTACTGAATTTGTTAAAGGAGCTAAATTATTTAAGTTAAAATTTAAATTAAATAATTATGGTATATTAAGGTATATTTTAGTTATGAAAATCAAATAAGCATTGTGTGGGTCATTAATTTTTAATAAAATAATTGTTATGTAATATTAGAGCATTCGCAAATAAATACCATTAAAATTATTTCACATAATTGGAAAAAAATCTTTCAATAAGACAACTATCAAAAACATTTTCCTAATTAAATTGAAAAATAATTAAATAGATAAATAAATATAAATAAATAAATAAAAATAAAAAGTGAAGAAAATTTAAGAAATTATGACCTCATTCTCCTGACCTCCGTCCCATTTAAATAGTCAGGGGTGAATTGGCTAAGAGAGTTCGAAGAGAATACCCAGATACAACTAAATAAGGGTTATGGCCGTAAAACACCGGCTCTTGTACGATCATCGAGGGTAAGCTAAGTCGAATCTGGTCAGTACTTAGATGGGTGACCGCTTGCGAATACCAGATTCTCTATGTTTGGATGTGTGGGGGGTTTGATGGATAACGATTAGGAATTATTAATTGGAGGGCCGGTTTCTAATTGCAGTCTGGTTAGTTATACCCACTTCGTGAAAATATCCTTGGGGAAGGTATGAATGTACCGTTTCTTCCCGCAGCTATGGGTTAATTAGTATGATTCGTCTCAGCAGACTCCTTATTATCTACAGAAAATGCTTACAATCTAAAAAATATTTTCTGGCTTTAAATAACTTCAAAAGTTTGACAAGCAGTAAAAAAAAACAAATCAATAAAATAAATAAAACAAATATTTTTTATCAAATCAAAAACTCTTTATTCGAAATAGTGCTTTTAATTCTTTACGGAAAACCGATGACGTCATCATGTACGGCACAAAATTGATGGCATTGTTGAGATAGGAGAAAACATGTGCGATGACGAAAACATCCCAGATTCTTTGTACAGCGGAGATGCTCAACTTTTCGAAGTCGAGAACATTTATTAAGATACCGCAAATAGCGAACGGGCTGATGCAAGTTATAAACATAATGTTAATAAAAAGTATTAAGTAGAGACTATCTTTGTTGGCCAGTTTTTTCTTGGAGGAAGTCTGAGATTTTACAGGTATTTCCCCCGTGAAGCTGTTCGATTGTATTTTGCAAACAATTACCGTACTGGATATCAGTAGGCATAAAAGAGGGAAAGCCCAGTAGAGTAGGTAGAAAATAATGTATTTCGGTGCTATGTATGATGTGGGAGCCGATGTAGAGCATATCGTATCCAGTTTGTAATAATATAAAATCGGACAGTTTACAGCGGCGATTACTAATACAGTTATCAGAATCAGAAAAGGCCGGTAGCACTTATTTGAGTTTCTGTAACGAATTGGGATGCAAACGGCCACCAGTCGTTCCATGGATACAACAACAACTATCCAGGAAGACATCTGAAGAAAGAATTTGTCAAGAAAAGGTAGCAACTTACAAAGAAACAAATTGGTCAGTCGCAGTTGAATGCCGTACGAATGGCGCAGCCATTTATCCATGAGGCTAACGTTCAGAACGAACAAGTCGTTCACGGACAGGGCTAGCAAGTAGAACCCGATATTTGTTGCCCTCATCTTGGGCCGGATAAGCACGAGGATGCATACGACGTTAGCCAAAGTGCCAACAACAAACAATGGGTAACAACTATAGTGGGCTATGTCGTGGGCGATTTTTGTTGCGTTCATCGTCTGCGCTTGTCAGGCTCGTAAGTTCAGACACAATCGCAAAGACATAAGCAGACGCACGCACACAGGCAGACAGACAGACAGACAGATAAATAGAAAGATAAGGAATACACTGAGATAGATAGATAGATAGATAGATAGATAGATAGATAGATAGATAGATAAGATACGAGATAGATAGATAGATAGATAGATAGATAGATAGATAGATAAGGAATACACTGATATATATATATATATATATATATATATATATAGATAAGGAATACACTGAGATAGATAGATAGATAGATAGATAGATAGATAGATATGAAGAGATAGATAGATAGATAGATAGATAGATAGATAGATAGATAGATAGATAGATAAGGAATACACTGAGATAGATAGATAGATAGATAGATAGATAGATAGATAGATAGATAGATAGATAGATAGATAGATAGATAGATAGATATATGTTAGCAGGTTAACACTGCTGTACCAACGGTTTCTTGTTCTGTCCGTATTATATGTAATATTGAAATATGAATAAATTTATCAAGTCAATAGGTCAGAATATTCGTCGGAATCCATAAAATTCGATATATAATTGTTGGATAACTTTAACATTTTTAAATAAACAGACACAAATATTGAATGTTTCTTATTGTGAATTTCTCCTGTGAATTCTCTTTTGTTTTTCTGATTTTTGCTTGTTGATTTTCTGTTGAAGCTGAAATTCATCTCATATGGATATTTCAGATTTTACAAGCATACCTTTAATGGAATACATGTCGCGGTAACGTGACCGGTTAATCCTTTGATTGGTTTAGTTGTCAGCTCGGGTATTTGATGTACCCCGTTGTAAAGATAATCCCATTAAGAATACAATTTTCTGTCGTTTTTTTTTTCTTTTAATCCACAGATATGGTAACATTCCAGTTTAAAGTGATATCCAGAGATGAGTGCAAAAATATTTTAAGCGGGTAAAAGAAAACAAATTTCCAATTTGGTAAGGGTTTTTTTATTGCCTCTTTGTTGTTAGGCAAATAGAACAGTAATGATTTCAATTGTTATATATTTTAGAATTGATATATATATATATATATATATATATATTTATATCGTCGTTGCTCGTATTATTTTATGAGATTTTTTTTTTGTTGAATTAGAAATAATAGTCTGATTACTCTTGATGCAACAAAAAAAGATAGAGTTTATAAACTCAGACATTTGTTGCGTACAGTTTTAGTCTCTACAATAAAAGTTGTGAAGAAGATTTTGTTGGTAGTAATAAAGAAAAAAATGAATCCATTGTCCTTATTTCCACACGTCTCTTGCTTCAAATGTCGAGACTGTTGTATAAATTGTAACACGTGATTTTTTCAGCTTTTATAATTACATAAGATCCGGGTTATTTATTTCTCTTCTCCTGCTTGTGTATTTCCATACAGGCACATATTTATTCCTAAATCATTCACACGGAACATAACGAAAAAATAGAAATATGTCGAACGTATAAGTTACAAAAATCTGTTGTAAATTAAGGCACAGGAAGCAGTTCATAAAAACATAATTGCACAACAGGCAAACATAATTTCTTTTTTTATTTGTAAACACAGCCCACCGTCAATATTACACCACCAGCTCAGATACACGCAATCTACTTTTGCCAATTCATGTTTAACAACGTTATTAGGGAGAAAAGCAAACTTTTATTTTAATGTTTTTAGTTCTCATTTTATAACCTTTATTTGTCATAAAATATTCCGGTCACAATTTCAACTAGGGACAAAGGGCTTGCTGTCAATTTATTCGGCTGCATACGGACGTGCTTATGTATTTACCACCAGGGAAAGTTTATGCGTCTCTTACGTGACCACTTCTAACCTATCCGACTCACTATCTATCTTAGGTTTGCAGAAAAGCTCCCGACCTAATTCATATGGGAGGACTTTTCAGACTTACTTAATATCACACTTACCATCTATCTATCTATCTATCTATCTATCTATCTATCTATCTATCTATCTATCTATCTCATTCTGCTTATCTATCTATCTATCTATCTATCTATCTATCTCATTTTGTTCACTATCTCTGTCTATCTATCTATCTATCTATCTATCTATCTATCTATCTATCTATCTATCTATCTATCTCATTTTGTTCACTATCTCTGTTTATCTATCTATCTATCTATCTATCTATCTATCTATCTCATTCTGTTCACTATCTCTGTTTATCTATCTATCTATCTATCTATCTATCTATCTATCTATCTCATTCTATTCATTATCTATCTATCTATCTATCTATCTATCTATCTATCTCATTCTGTTCATTATCTATCTATCTATCTATCTATCTATCTATCTATCTATCAATTTGGTAATATTTTTATACTAGTGTTCACTTGTGTTATGTAAGGAAACATCGGTTAGCTTCAAGTTGTCAAGATAGTGATTGGGAAAACCTTCTTCGGGGTATCTGTCCCACAAATCGGAAGTCCTCATGAAAAGTCTCTCCGATAAAATCGTTGCTGATGGTGGATGTTTTTATGTTAACATCCTTGTAACCTCTCTGAAGATGGCTCATGTGAGCCAAAAGCTTAGAACCAACTTAATAAAAATTTGTCCAAAGGTTGGAGAAGTTTTGTTTTTATTTTCACCTGAAATTAAAGCCAAAATACGATGTTTAGAACTGTTCATGATTAAACATAACAGTCATTCATTGTCTCTTACATTTAACAGTATATGTTTATAAAATTATCTGCTGCCTCGATACACTATATATATATATATATATATATATATATATATATTAAGGCATGCCATATTCATCGGTTATACACTGCACACATGTAAATAGGAAATTGCGCATTGAATTTCGACCCTCAGGGGTGACAATCTGTTTCATGCTGAACGTAATCCTCAAGCCATCCAATTAAATAAATAAACTTTTCCTTATACCTAATTGTATGTAGGGCAGCGGTTTTTGCTGTTTCCGTAAGAACGTGTTTTTTATGGGGCAGGGTTGTGAGCCCTGCGCCTAACCCTCAAACCTGGAGGGAGGTGATTTTCTAAGCGAAGCTTAGACGTAACACATGGCTGAAAGCATGGGGCACCCAGTGAGGACCGAACTCACTACTCGGTTATAATGATTCTAGCGAGACAAGCTTGTTATCCATTACACCACGCCGAGGTATCCCCATCCAATTAGATTTAGCGTGAAACACACTGTCGCCTCTGGGTGTAGGCTTCAGTGTTCACACACACGCACACACATACGCACACACACCTATTTATATTTTGAATTTATAAAATACATATGTTATAATATCACTACAAAAGTAGCCATTTTGTTTCGACACTACCTGTGTCTGATCAAGTGATGATGTTGATTTCAAGTTGAAGAATTGTAAAAGTTTCAAAACTTATGCAGATATATGTATATATAAAATGATCACAGAAAGATAAAAAATACAAGAACTATACGCTCGTAAATACACACACATAACACACGAGATCACACGAGAACAATTACCGGAGGAGAAAATAAACCAAAAACAAAACAAAATACGTAGCACGAAACACGCCTCTATCTAAAGCGTATAGACACAACATCAGATCATAAAACAGCGTCTACTACCATTCTGACAGAGATCCGAAAATGCCAAACCCTGTGCACATGTTAAACCATAAATTAAAGCAGACAGATATACCATCAGATCGTAAAATGGCGCCTGCTATCACTTTGAAAAAGAGGTGAAAAAGCCATATCCTACTACCCCGCACACGTATATAAACCGTAAATACACACACACACATACATGAACTAACCCACTTACAGGCACACACACACACACACACACACACACACACACACACACACACACACACACACACACACACACACACACACTACAATTAATGACAGCAGAAGCAACGAAAGAGGATTATTCGTTTAAAGGCACGATCCAGCAGCGGACAACTTGAAACCAAGGTCTCCTATCATTCTGAAAATGAGATTCTGATCTTGAACTATTAATGAATAATAAATAGGTAATACACCTTCTTTACGTTCCATTATTATACTAAACGCATTGTGATAACCTTATACACACAATGCTTCAAGCAAATTATAAAACCCTCCGATATATATATATATATATATATATCATCCATTCGCTCATATATTTGTGTTTGGAGACTTCAATGCCCACCATGCCAAGTAGCTTGGAAAACTTTGTCACAGATCTTGCTGGAGTCCATACATTAGCTTTTCAGTTACTCAATCCCTTACGCAAGTCGCAGAATTTCTCACGCGTTTCTCTGATAACACTAATGGAACTGATTCGGTACCAGATCTCTGTTTCACTTCTATTCCTGACTCTTACCGTATTATGCAGCTTTGTCTTCTTAGAAACTCTGATCATGATGTAGTTTCCGTTAATATCTTTTCACATCACCTCCTCACAGGAACGCCAGACCAGCAGAATAGCTTACTGCTACCAAAGAGCAGACTGGGAGTCGTTCCGCTAATTCCTGGGTGACCTCCCTTGGAACAAAGTTTCTAGTCTTCATGTTGAGGAATGTGCGTCCGAGGTCTCTTCAGGAGTCAAAGCTGTCATCGATTCTTTCATCCCAACGAGGAAGTTACGACTTAAACCCCATCCGTCACCCTGGTTCACCCCTGCTTGTTTGGCTGTCCTTGCCCACAGGAATCACTTCTTCCATCTTTATCGAGGACACGCATCTGACTATAATAGGCGCCTTTTTGCCTCTTCTCGTAATCGGTGCAAGAGGATCCTGAGTGATGCTAAGCCGTTGTTTGCTGAAAGAATGAAATAGCGTAAAATATCTCGTAAGTTCAGCTCCAAAGACTACTGGCGACTCTGTAAAAATGTGTTTAATAACAGCAAGCCCTCAATCCCCATTTTAATCAATGAATTTGAGGTCCTCACATCTTCAGCGTTACAAGGCTGAATGCTTTGCTCGTAGATTCTCTTGCATCTCGACATTAGATTCGTCTGGGATATCCGCACCCGACTTTCCACCAAGAACTGAGGCTCAAATTAGTGACGTTCACATTACTACCTCGCTAGTCTGTAACATAATTTCAAAGCTTGACCCCATTAGGTAAGCGGAGATGACGGAATCCCAATCATTGTCCTGAAGAAATGTGAGCCTGAACTCTCCTCTGTCATCACTAAACACTACAATTACTACCTCTCTCTTTCTTGTTTCTCTGCTTCTGTTTCCTGTATTTAACAGCGCTAGAAAACCCTCAGACCCCTCCAGTTATCGCTCTATTAGCCTCCTAGCGATTTTCGGCAAAGTGCTCGAGGCTATTATTAATGCTGAAGTGGTTCAACATCTCACATCCCATTACATTTTCTCTGATAGACATTATGGTTTCCGCTTCACCAGGCCTATTGCGGATATGTTAACGACCATCACAGAGTATATATACCAAGCTCTCGATAAGAACGGCGAAGCTCGAGATTTCACTAGATATCTCTAAAGCTTTTTACAGAGTCTGGCATTATGGCCTTTTACGAAAGCTACATGGCTATGGTATAACTGGACGATTGTCTGACCTAATCCAGTCTTCCCTTTCAAATCGCGTAATGAATGTAGTTTTGAATGGGCACGCTTCCGAACGCAGGTGTCCCTCAAGGCTCTATTCTAGGTTCTACGCTTTTTCTGATCTTCATCAACTATCTCACTGACGTAATCAGATCCCACGTAGGCATTTATGGTGACGGCACAACAATTTACTTCTGCCTCGACAAGAAATCTGCCGAGGCTGACAAAGCAAATTTAGCTGCTGAGCATGAAAAGGCCTTCCAGTCTGTGGTGGACTGGGGTAAGGAAAGGCTCGTAAATTTTAATACTTCCAAAACGAAGCTGCTATCATTTAACTACGAAAGACAACCGCTTCTACCCCCAGCCACATCAGAATGAATCAGGCTAGTCTCCCTCAAAGCAAACCACTACTGCGCCTCCTCGGTCTAAATCTATCAGCCGACCTCAAGTGGAATGACTACCTTGAATCCATTGCTAAATCTGCTGCTCGGAAGGTTGGTTCCCTTTGTAGGGCTAGGAAGCTTTTCTTTTCTAAATCTATCTTGCACATATATAAATCTACCATCCGCCCGTGCATTTAATACTGCTGTAACATCTGCTATTCATCTCGGGCTTCTTGACGAAATCCAACGAAGAATCTGTAATGTAAATGATCCCGACCTGGTAGCCCAACTCCAGTCACTTTCTCACCGGTGCAATGTGGCTTCCCTGTGTCTCTTCTACAAACACATTCCCGGCTTCAGCTCAGACGAGCTTAGCTCCCTGGTGCCCCACTCTGCATGAATTTACTCTAGCTGCTAGACCAGCAACTAGGTCCCATCCTTTTACGGTACAAACAATCAAGTGTAACCGCAACGTCTACTCCACTTCCCGCCTATGGAATTCACTTCCGTATACTTGCTTCCTTGACAACTACAATCGCCAAGAATTAAATGCAAAGTCAATTGCTATTTCTTATCTTCTTGACTTACATCCTTTCCATGACAACCCTTGTATCATGTTCTTCTTCCTTTACACTCTACTCTCATGCAGCCCTCTTCACACCTGTATTCTCATCTTTTTCTTACTCATTCTCTGACTCCCCTGTATCTTGTTACTCTTTTCCATCTCACCATTTCTTCACCAGTGGCAATTCTGCCATGCTTGCAGTGAAATGATTATATATATATAACATAATATATATATATATAATATTTACCATATGTATGTGCGTGTTACTAAAAATAAACAAAAAGTCTTTATTAAGTTACTTTTTTTACGTTATTTTTCTATATTTGAGACCATTTTTCAAGTTTTCTGTACGTATTTAAATATCAGTCGTCCATAGTCTGACTTCTTTTTTGGGATTTCATAAACAATTATCAAGAATTTATTTTTGTGTATAATGTCGCTTTTCATTCTTTTCAAATATCGTTACTTTCCGTATACATCTGATAGTGTTACCGTTACTTTTATTAAAGAAATATATTCGGTATATTTATTTCTAAAACTGATAGCATTTTATTGATGTTGCTTTGTTTGTTTTTTATACTTAGTGCTTCTGGTATCTGTAGTCGTTTGTTACAAACAAACAAACAAACAATAACAGATCCACCAGAGAAACTTGTTGCATCATATCAATTCGCAAGACGCTTTTGTTCAACCATTGCTATCATTATGGTACATTTATAACAGTGGTTACCCTAAAAGTGAAGATCTTTACCAGAAGAGACTAAACTTAGTATGTGCATAAACTCACATGTACATAATATTTATATGAACCCAATAAATGTAATATACGCATGAGAACAGCCAGGCAGTATATCGGCCGATACGTTGGGCTAATAAAAAAAAATTGAGTTTACAGGTTGGCCATCAACAATCCGATAGTTAGTAAATCTGTTCAATAAGTACGTTGATAATCACCTGCACATTTTCGCATAATGATTTTTTTTTCTTTGCTGATACTTCAGCCAATACTAGGTCGAAGGGCCACACAAGTGAGAGAGTTGCAGGGTGATATTTTAAGGGAGAGGAGGGAGAAGTAAGAAATTATCATGAGGACGAGTAAGATACCGGTTGATCCTGAACAATGAGACCGAGAGCAATTTAAAATTTTCCGGGTCTTTGCACGGACCTGCCACTAGTGTTTGGCACCTCTAGATCATAGGTTCCCAAACGTTTTTGCTGCGATTACCCCAAAATACAATTTCACTATTATCCATTACCCCAATGAACAAATACCCGTAATATAGGAAAAGAAGTCATTATATTTTCATACATCAAAAGTAGACAAAGTTAATGGAAATTATTCAATACAATAGTACAAATTTATAACAATCAGAGGTATAGTAGCCATAACCTAGCTGTGATTCTTAATGTGAATGTTGAGCTTGTATTGCCTGTGTCAGTTTATTTATTCTTGGCTTTGTGACCGAAAGGGCTATTCAGGCGTCGTTTACCACGTTGAATCTGCTACGTTTCATGGTCTTCATTCCAAGGACACAGTGTAAAATTATAAGTTGATTGCCTCTTCCCAAACCAAACATCAATTACCCACAAAATATGGGCTCATTACCCCATTGGGGTAATTTACCCCGGGGTTTGGATCCATGGCTCTAGATTATGCGTCGTCCGTTGTTGATAGTTTTTACTGCGTCTATATTTCTGCTTATTACGCTTTTATTATAACCTGCCCATGTATAGTCACAGTCATGGTGACAATGAACGAAAGAAATGTTTCACATGGTGTGAAATGTTTCACCTAGTGTGAAGGGAAGCAAATCCTATACGTTGTCTATACAAGATAAAGAAACACACTTGTCACAAATTTTGTTTAACTCTTACTTACTTTATTAAATTTTTATGTTTGGTCATTGAAATACTAATTTTTTAGAAGTGGATTAGGCTGCAAACTTTTCAGCTCCCACTCGTGTGTGACGGGTAAAATTAAAGTGATTGTTAAACAATTTGCTTTATTTTTTTTATTTATTATATTCTAATATATTTGTGTTTAATTTCATAAGGACCTTATTTGAGCATCAAAATATTCAGATTAGGACGGAAATGGTGAAACACACACACACATTTCTTCCTAAATTTGGTTTTTATTTTGAAGTCGCTATAGTGATATTTCCTCTGTTCTAACAGGAGATGAAAAATGCGACACAAAGATCCGAAGACGAATTGGCATGTCAAAGGACGTATCCCAGAAGCTGAGTAAAGTACTAACACACAGGAAACTTTCACTAGAAGCAAAGAAGAGTATACTAGATTGCTATGTGATGTCAGTTCTTCAATACGGCAGTGAATGTTGGACAATATCATCGAAAATGAGGACAAAACTTGAAGCAGCGGAAATGTGGTTCTACAGAGGGATGCTGCGGATATCGTGGACTGAGCATGCAAGCAACGATGAGGTGTTGGAAAGAATGGCAACGAAAAGGAAATTAATAGTAAGCATCAGGAAGAGACAACTGAAGTTCCTGGGACATGCAATGAGGAAGGAGGGCTTGGAGAACCTGATACTGACAGGCCAGATAGAGGGGAAAAGAGACAGAGGAAAACAGCGGATAACATATTTGAAGGGCTTGAGCAAGGGGATGACAGAAAGGGTGTTGCGTGTTGTAACAGGAGAAAACGTACTAGAAGCCACCAAGGATAGGGAGACGTGGAAAGCCATGATCGCTTACGTCCTGTAAGGACAGGGCACATAGAAGAAGATACTGATATTGTCACTATATACAAAGGATCTCATCTTGTTTTTAACAACTGTTTATTTTGATTGAAAACCTTAAATGCTTAATGAGGACAGTGTGTCTTTGCGAAGATTGTGTGATTTAACCAAGATTGGCTCATCTACAGTTTATTGCATGAAGAAACAGTGAGAAATATACAACAACCATCAGTCAGTCACTTAATTGCCATACGTGAAACACGCTTGGGCGATCATGTCTCGAAACACGACTGACTGGACAGAATATTTTCCCGTAGTAGATTGCCATTACTTTCTGCGGTAGGCTGGTGGCCAACCAAGGCTATTGAACCCAATCTGTTGTTGTATCCAATTATCTTTTCCAGATCAGTCATTTAAGTGTGATATACGCTTGGGCGATCATGTCTCTTTCGAACCATGAATGACTATGCAGAAAATTTCCCTGCAGTAGGTTGTCATTATTTTCTGCAGTAGGCTGGTGGTCAACAAAGGCTATAGAACCAAATCTGTCCTGATATTTAACCCATAGATGGAGAAAGAAGAATTGAATTAATACTTTTCCGAAGGGTATTTGCGTGTAAGGGAATGCAACGAATTCCTACTGGAATTCGAACTCGGCTCTTCGATTTCTCATTCCGAGAAACTCACATATCCGACATACTACGGACCTCAATGCCAGATTAGTTATCATGTTCATTTATACGGCATCTGCATATCAGATGGCGAATTAGTGATGTCCTACCTGAACTTGCGCAATATATTGAAGATGTGCAAGTAGGGTTGTAGGTATCGCTATGGCAAAGGGTTTGATGTGTCGAGTACAAATTCTAAACGAGGCCATTACTTTTGCGTTCGCACAAATACTCTTGGGAAACATCTGTATTTATTTCCCCTCCACCAGGATGGGTTCTTTAGCTTTGATCGGTAACCCCTCCTGGAGAAGAACTTTTCTGAATTAAAAATCAGTTCTGAGTGGAGTTGGCTACTCTATTCCCTATGAACCTACTTGTTACAGAGCCCACGCCAGCTACACTAAGTGTAGTGAAGCTATGACCAATAATACACCATAGAATGTCTAGAATTATGGAAATATTTCATTTTAGTTAATACAAACTAAAACGCTGGAAGATTTAATCAAAATATAGGTGCGGTATACAGGTTATTACGAGTTCAGTCGTACTAAGTCCCATTCCAGAGCTTTTTATCTGTGTCAAGTGCTAGCTACTTATTTAATAAAATTCCCTTCCCGACACTCCCGAGTGAATAAACGCACACAGTATCATTCTTGCATAATGTTTTTTTTCCTTTACTGTTACTTCAGCCAATACAAGACCCAGGGGCCACTCAAGAAAGAGAGTTACTGTGTGAGATTGTAAGGGAGCGGATTAGAGGGGGGAAGTAAAAGTGTATCATGAGAACAAGTAAGATATTAGTTGATCCTGGACTTAAAGAGACCAATTTTGTATTTGTCTATATTTCCTTAAGGACACATGCCCCAGTGTATTTAGACGTTGGTTAGTTTCTTTGACTTGACCGAAAGAGTTGTAAGTTCAATACCAGGCTACAGCAGCGGTGAACAAGTAACTTACAGGGTTAGAGGGAGATAACTCATGACTACCAGAAATGGCATTAGGCAAGGAATGGAGTTCATATACCCAAGTGATTGTAATAAAAGGTTCGGTTCGAAATTCTTAGAACCTGAAGAAGGCCGGAGTGTACAACGGCCGAAACGTCATACGAATGGCAACAAAGATGAGGACAATAGTCCGAATAATTTAAATACTGTGCCAACTTTGTAACTTAAGTGAAGAAATCGTTTGGGAGTTTTTTTTTCCACAAATAACTATATTATTCACTTACGCGCAAATACCTTTAGAAAAGGTATTATTTCGTCTCTCCTCACTAGTTATAGGTTAAATAACAGAACAGATTGGGTTCTATAGACTTGGCTGGCAACAAGTCTACCGCAGAAAGTAATGGTAACCTACTGTAGGATAATGGTAACCTATTGTGGGATGACTCTTTTGAGACATGATCGCTCAAGTGTGTCTCACGTATGACACTTAACTGGCTGAACAACACTATTATGGTTGTATGTTGTGGCGCAGTGGATATCGCTTCAGAACGATAAATCAGAGAGTCGAGTTCGAATTCAGGTTGAATTCGTTGCATTTACTTCCGCGCAAATACCCTTAGGAAAGGTATTAATCCGTCTCTTCCCTCCATCTATGGGTTAAATAATAGGACAGATTGGGTTCTATAGCCATGGCTGGCAACCAGTCTACCACAGAAAGCAATGGCAACCTACTGCGGGATAATCTTCTGCCCACTCAGTCATTGCGCTTTCGAGACATCATCACCTAAAACGTGTATCACGTATGGCACTTAAGTGATTGCGGGAAAATCATCTACCTGCTCATTTATGTCTCTTTTGAGACATGATCACCAAAGCGTGCATCAAATGTGGCAGTTAACTGACTGACTAAACAATAATGGAAAAATCTGAGTGGAAATTTATCAAAGGAACATCATATGGTGATAGTTTTCTACCGTGAATTCGGCATACGGATCAAGCTTGTTTTATGTATCAAGATAAAAGTCTTAATCTCTTTTCGGTACTTACTGATTGTCAAAAAAGAGCTGAATCAATTGTATATCTTTCAGCGACATTGGTGGCCAGTCTTATTGCCCTAAATAAAATAGGCGATTTTGAAGTATGATTTCACAAGAATTATATAATGTTATCTTAGCAACGTCTGATAAGAATACTAGACTAAATTATCTCACACGTAAAATAATTAGTTTGGTCGTATTGTTTTCTGTGAAATTCTTTGAACATTCAATCTTCTCATGAGAAAGAGGCAGACTCTATATCCCTGCTTTTTGGCCGGGCGTTTATATAACTTCTATTCATCAGGTTGTATCTGTATTCAAAGATTACATAGGTCGGCTTTCTGTTTATAGTGACAAACTCAAAGACATGTCTTGAGACCCGATTGTCTAGGAGACAATTTTTAAGTCATCTAGGACATCTTTGCGAAATGTAGGTCTTTGGAATTTCTGAGGTGACACCGAGTAAAAATCTTATTTTGATATATCTCATACATATCTCTGTACATACAGACATTGCCACAGATCAATACATCTTAGATCAAAGGTTCTTGATGAACATGAAATTCGATTCATACTTCTGATATTTCCCAGAATAGATTACATACAACAGACAGACACTTTTAGCTGACTGTCACGAACATATTTTTGGGGAGCGCGCCTTTTTGCACATAAGAATGGACTCGCCTGATGTGCACATATAATCCTGTTATTATTATTTTTGTGTGGTTTCTCAACAAGAATCCACACACACACACACACACACACACACACATATATATATATATATATATATATATATATATACTAGCAATACAGCCCGGCGTTGCTCGGGTGTAATGAAAGATTTAAAACTAATCCATGGTCCTGGAGCTCAGACTCTTTGGACGTTGGTACGAAAGACTAAAAAGCAATAGTTGTTTCCAGTTAAAACGAAACCGTAGACTGAAAGAAAAATGAATGGATGTAAGTCAAATTTTGATTTCCTGGTATCGATATCAAATTTCCTCACGCGGTTAGATAAGCTGAAACAGCCTTCGTTCAAAAATGACTAATCTTATTCGAGAGAACTATATCATTTATAACCTACTGTTTAAGTTTCTTGACACTATGGAAGCCTTGTCTAAAAGCTGTCTATCCACGACACAACCAGAACATCCACGCTTACAGCACATGGGCATCATCGTAATAACGTCAAATAAAAGAAAATTTAATTTTATCTCTTAAATATATAGTGCATCCATTGAGGACGCACTGCACTAAATACAAGCAGTGCATGAGAAATGTGTGAATCTATAGTCTTCACAACTTGCATGCGAATAGTGAAAAAGGTTTGCAGAAATTAAACAAAGTATTAAGAAAATGGAAAACTTTATAAGAAACAAAGTCAAGAGTGGCGAACTGCTATCTTATCCTCTTTGACAGCAGTGAATGCTGTACAATATATTCACAGCTGAAGAAGAAACATGAAACGACAGAGATGTAGTCCTATAGACGGATGCAGAGAACAATATAGACTCCTGTCTAAACTCCTGTCTAATTTTTTACTCTTATGTATTCCTCTGCACATCAGTGGCGATACCGCCTTTCTCGGGGTGAAACGATTAAAATAAAAAAATTAACAATCTTAGAACATAGACCATTCACAGGATATTGAAAGAAACCAACAACGTGTAACCTGTAGGAATACTACATTTTTTTAAATCGTATCACCCTGAGCAAGGCGGTAACGCCACTGATGTGCAGGGGGCTACGTAATAGTGAAAAGATTGGAAAAGAGAAAGCCGGAAACCACATCACAAACAGGGAACAAGGGATGAGCCTCTCAACCTGTTCAATAGACGTGGGTGGAGTGTGAACCGGGCGATAGATAGATCTATCTACTCCAATTGAAAAAAAAAAACAAAGTGAGAAGATTGGAAAAGAGAAAGCCGGAAACCACATCCTAAACAGGGAACAAAGGATGAGCCTCTACACCTGTTCAATAGACGTGGGTGGAGTGTGAACCGGGCGATAGATAGATCTATCTACTCCAATTGAAAAAAAAAAAAGAAACCAAAGTGAGAAGATTGGAAAAGAGAAAGCCGGAAACCACATCCTAAACAGGGAGCAAGGGATGAGCCTCTCAACCTGTTCAATAGACGTGGGTGGAGTGTGAACCGGGAGATAGATAGATCTATCTACTACCCGGCTTTTTATTAAACGTCAAAATTCGGAAAGTGTCGGTATGCAATAAAATAAATAAAAATATTATTGCAGTCAGTCAGTTAAATGCCATACGTGATACACGCTTTGGTGATCACGTCTCTTTCGATCCATGACTGATTGGGCAGAAGATTTTCCCGCAGTAGGTTGCGTTTACTTTCTGCGGTAGACTGGTTACCTACCAAGGCTATAGAACCCAATCTATCCAGCTCTTCAATCCATAGCTGGAAGGTATTTGTGCTTAAGTGAATGAAACGAATTCGAGTGGAATTCGAACTCGGCTCTCCGATTTCTCATTCCGAACCAATATCCATTGCACCACAAGGTACATCCTAAAGAAAAAAGGAAAAAGTTGAACACATAAACCACAGCTCAGTAAGGAACAGATGAAATTTCGGGGATAGCAGAATACTGCTATCATATATGGTCAAGCACCTCTGTTGTTCATCTCAGTGTTCTCGACAGGCTCCAAAGTAGAATCAATAACGTGATGGGTCCCGACTTGGCAGCTCGACTCTAGTCACTTTCTCAACCGACGGGATGTAGCTCCCATCTGCCTATTCTACAAATATTTTCATGGCTTCTACTTCGAAAAACGTAAGTCACTGGTGCCCCCGCCACAAGAATTTACTCGATCAACCAGACTGGCAACAAAGCCACACCCATTTAAAGTTAGATCAACCAAATGCAGCCTACAATTCTACTCCAACAGCTTCTTTTCTCGCACTTCCCGCCTGTGAAACTCCCTTTCATATACTTGCTTTCCTAACGGCTACAACCACCAGAAATTTAAATGCAATGTCAATACCCATCTCTTATCTACTTGATTCCAGTTCTTTCTACGTCACCCCGCATATCTTGTTCTTTTCCTTTCTCTCTACCTTCGCAAATGTCTTCACACTTGTGTTCCTATCCTTCACTTGCCCTTTCTCTGACACCCTCTGTAACTGGTCCGTCTTTCTCTTCACTCGCCTCCTGTTTAAACTTTTACTCTTATGCAGCCCCTTGTGCATCAGTGGCGATACCGCCTTACTTGGGGTGAAACGATAGAAAAAACAAAAAAAAAATCAAACAAAAAATAATAACAATCTTAGAACATAGACTATTCACAGGATATTTAAAGAAGAAAACAACGTGTAACCTGTAGGAATACCACTGCCCGGTTTTTTATTAAACGTCAACATTCTGAGTGTCGATATTCAATAAAATAATTAAAATATTATTGCATTAAGTCAGTTAAGTGCCATACGGGATATACGCTTGGGCGATCATGTCTCAAATGAGACATGACTGACTGGGCAGAAGATTATTCCTAAGTAGGTTGCCATTGCTTTCTGCTGTATACTGGTTGCCATCCAAGGCTATAGAACCCAATCTGTCCTATTATTTAACCCCTAATTGAAGAGAAGAGACGGATTAATACCTTTCCCAAGGGTATTTGCGTGCAAGTGAATGCAAGGGATTCAACTGGAATTCGAACTCGGCACCACGCTCTCTCGTTCCGTGTAGATATCTACTGCACCACTACGCATATTCAGTACTACAACGTGCATTATAGCAGTACTGATCGTAATTCAGCTGTTTAGAATAACCCCACAACTGTCATATAGGTAGTATGAAGAGATGACATTAATTTTATATAACAACACGAATATATGAAGTTGGTTGAATGTATTGAATGAGTATTGTCAGTTACAAAAGTTAGCAGAAGAAAGTAACAAGAAAGAACGACAAATAAACTGCAAGAAAACCGAATGCATGGTCATCAGTAAAAAGGGCAGCCCAATATGCCATATACAGGTCGCAGATAATAAAATCAAGCAGGTACAAAAATTTAAATACCTGGGAAGTGTTTTAACAGAAGACGGATAGTGCGACACAGAGATCCGAAGACAAATTGATATGGTGAAGGAAGCATTTCAGAAGCTGAATAAAGTATTAACAGGACAATTTCGCTAGAAACTAGGAAGAGAGTACTGGATTGCTACGTGTTGTCCGTTCTTCAATATGGCAGTGAATTCTGGACAATATCCTCAAAGATGAAATAAAAACTTGAAGCAACTGAAATGTGGTTCTACAGAAGGATGCTGCGAATATCATGGATCGAGCATGTGAGCAATGATGAGGTCTTAGAAATGATGGAAACAAAAAGGAAATTAATACTGAGCAACATGACAGAGACAGCTGAAATTTCTAGGTCATGCAATGAGGAAGGAGGGTTTGGAGAACCTGATACTAACAGGCTTAATAGAGAGAAAAAGAGACAGGGGAAATTAACGGGTAACATATTTGAAGAACCTAATCAGGTGAATGACGGAACGAGGTGTAACAGGAGAAGGCGTGCTCAGAACTACCAGGGATAGGAAGATGTGAAAAGCTATGATCGCCTACGTCCTGAAGGGACAGGGCACGTAGAAGAAGAAGAATGTCATTCATGTGGCTACTAATAAAGTTCTTGGATAGAATATAAAGTTTATTCTGTACGAATGTGAGAATAAAGAAATTTGGTTACATGTCAGTGTGTGTATACGTGCGTAGTAGAAATGTGGATAAAGAAAATAGCTACAATTTATTTTTTACTGTGTACGTTGGCGCCTTAATATGAGGCGCCAACGCTGCATATCTAATGAGTTTGTGTAAATGGATATCAAAAATGGGTCAAACACATATTGTAACGAGTCATGCATTGCTAACTAGTAGAAACGATAAAAGGGTCGTAAAGAGTTATGATCGACTAATCTAATTAATGAGTTTGTGTGAATGGATATCAAAGCGGGGTCAAAAATGTATAGTAATGAGTAAAACATTGCTAACAGCTACAAAGTACAGAAGGTCGTCGAGAATTATGATCGAGTCATCTAACGAATGAGTTTGTGTGAATGGATATCAGAGCAGGGTCAAACACGTATTGTAATGATTCAAACATTGCTAACAGCTACAAATGACAGAAAGCCGTGGAGAGTCATGATCAAGTAATCTAACTAATGAGGTTGTGTAAATGGATATCAAAAATGGGTCAAACACATATTGTAGCAAGTCAAGCATTGCTAACAGGTACAAACGAAAAAAGCGTCGTAAAGAGTCATAATCGAGTAATTTAACTAATGAGTTTGTGTGAATGGATATCAGAGAAGGGTCAAACACGTATCGTAACAAGTCAACCATTGCTAACAGCTACAAATGACAGAAAGTCGTTGAGAGTCATGATCGAGTAATTTAACTAACGATTTTGTGTGAATGGATATCAGAACGGGGTCAAACACGTGCAGTAATGAGTCAAACATTGCTAACAGCTACAAAAGACAAAAGATTGTGGAGAGTCATGATCGAGTAATTTAACTAATATGTTTATGTGAATGGATATCAGAACGGGTTTAAACCTGTATAGTAATAATCAACCATTTCTAACAGCTACAAAGTACAGAAGGTCGTGGAGATTCATGATCGAGGAATCTAACTAATGAGTTTGTGTGAATGGATATCAGGCGGAATCAAACACGTATAGCAATGATTCAAACATTGCTAACTGCTACAAAAGACAGAAAGTCGTGGAGAGTCATGATCGAGTAATCTAACTGATGAGTTTGTGTGAATGGATATCACAGCAGAGTCAAACACGTATTATAACAATTAAAACATTGCTAACAGCTACAAAAGATAGAAGGTGGTGGAGAGTCATGATCGAGTAATCTAAATAATGAGTTTGTGTGAATGGATATCAAAGCAGGGTCAAACACGTATTGTAACGAGTCAAACATTGGTAACAGCTACAAAAGAGAAAAGACGTGGAGAGTCATGATCGAGTAATCTAACTAATGAATTTGTGTGAATGGATATCAGAGCGGAATCAAACACGGATATTAACGAATCAAACATTGCTAACAGCTACAAAAAATTAGAAGGTGGTGGAGAGTCATGATCGAGTAATCTAACTGATGAGTTTGTGTGAATGGATATCAGAGCAGGGTCAAACACATATTGTAACGAGTAAAACATTGCTAACAGCTACAAAAGACAGAAGGTCGTGGAGAGTCATGATCGAGTAATCTAAATAATGAGTTTGTGTGAATGGATATCAAAGCAGGGTCAAACACGTATTGTAACGATTCAAACATTACTAACAGCTACAAAAGACAGGAAGTGGTGGAGAGTCATGATCGAGTAATCTAATTAATGAGTTTGTGTGAATTGATATCAAAGCAGGGTCAAACACGTATTGTAACGATTCAAACATTACTAACAGCTACTAAAGACAGAAAGTCGTGGAGAGTCATGATCGAGTAATCTAACTAATGAGTTTTTGCGAATGGATATCAGAGCGGGGTTAAAGACGCTTTTTAAAGGATCAAACATTGCTTTGAACTGCAAGCGAGAGGAAGTCCAGCGAACCATAGTCAGACATGTCCTGAAGGCGCTCACTGCATAAATGAAGCTCTTTTCAGAATACAATGGAGCAAGCAACAGCCGAAGTGATAGTTTTAGACCTAAGCTCGCTAACCGTCAGGCTCAGTTGATTCCGTGTTATCGACACATGTGTAGCAGAGAAAATAAACGTAGATTTTAAAATTATTTATTAACTTTTTGTTAGTAATTTAAAAATATAAATGCATTGTTTTTTTTAACTTAATTTTCTCATTATACAAGGTGGTCTAAGAGTAGGTGGACAGTACATATTTTTGGATGAAACAGTCACAGGAAATAAGTATCTAGAAATTCTAATGAATTAATTTGCTCAACAGTTAAATCAACAGTGACATGACCTTTATTTTCATCTAGATAGGGCCATTCTTGCAGCCGCTCTCTCACCGGCGTGATGTGGCTTCCCTGTGCCTCTTCTACAAGTACTTTCATGTCTACTGCTCCGATGAGCTTAGTTCACTGGTGCCGCCTAAGCACGAATTTACACGAGATACTAGATTAGCAACTAGGTCCCACCGTTTTACAGTTAAACAAATAAGATGTAACCGTAAATTCTACTCCAACAGCTTCTTTTCTCGCGCTTCCCGCCTGTGGAACTCTCTTCCACAACTCTGCTTTCCCGACAGTTACAATCTCCAGGTGTTTAAATGTAGGGTCAATAGACACCTCCTATCACACTAACTCCCAATTATTCTCAGAACACTCTCATCTACCCAACCCTCATTCTCGGTATCCTTACCAGCCTATCACCCACCCTCTGACATTTCCTATATTTAATCATCCTTTCTCCACTCTACGTAGCCCCCTGCGCAGTAGTGGCAGTGACATGCCTTGCTCGGGGTGAAACGCTTATAAAAAAAAAAAAAATCAAAAGCAGTCCGTGAATATCTTGATGAAGCATTTCCTGAGAACTGGATTGGCTGAAGAGGTAAAATTGATTAGCCAACACGTTAAGCTGACTTGATCCTAATGGATTTCTTCTTTTAGGGATTACTCAAAGTGAAAGTTTATAGCAGAAAACTAATAAGTGTTGGTAATCTGAAAAATTACACATAAGAGATGTATTTCAAGAAATTAATACACAAAGACATTTGGGCAAAAATGCATGTCGAAGTTTGAGGGGTAGACTAATAGCTGTATATTTTGTGATGAACAACAGTTTGAGCAGCTGCGTTGAAAAAAATTAAGATTTTGGCCGCCAATGATGAATCCTGGCAGAATTTCTAGTTCTCTAATCCCATAATGTAAATTCTATAAATTTTATTCCAAATACCAAAACTTGAAACCAAAGTAAACAAATACACACAATAAAAAATAAATGAGAAATATATAATAAATGCATAAGCAATTCTTTTGGGGAATAATCAATGACAGAATTCATAGTCGAAAACCAAGAAGTGTCGGCAATTTTAAAAAAGACTTGTTGCAAAAATGTTTATCGGGTCGTGAGGGGTGAACTGAAAATCTGTGAAAATTGTGATGGGCATTACTTAAATTTAAGCGCGTTTGCATTATTTTACAGACACAATAAAATTTAATTGTCAATTGTATTAGCAAATTTAATTGTATATGTAATCTCAGAACAAATGTTATCATTAACTGACCCCCTATTTTTGAACCACCCTGTATATTGTCTGATGTGTTGTTTTCGGTTTTATTGAAATTAAAATAAAAACAAAAGGTTTTATTTCAAAAAGTCAATTTAAAAAAAATGTTTAAAAATGAATTTGTAATTTTTTAAAATTCATCTATGCAAAAATAATTTCATTTTATTTGCAGTGTAATCATTTAAAATAATTTTTAATCTGTCTTACTGTTCCTTAACTCTTTATTTTTCAAATTCAAAATAAGCTAATGTTATTGTGTTGTTTTTTTTTTTTACATTTTTTTTACCAAAATTACAGACATTAAGGTCATATGAATTCACTCAAATTCAAATATCATGACAAAAACCAGAAAAAAAAACTTGTTGGCAGAAATTTCAGAAAGTTTATTGACTTATCAGGAAAATATGGCTTTCCACCTGTTAAATATTAAGGAAAAACATTGTGTTGGTGGTTACATACATCCTACAGTATTAACAGATTCTAACTCAAATTTAGCCTCTTAAATGTTCACATATGTTCCAAGGGAGGCAACTTAAATTGATCAGAAACTGAGTGGAAACGGTCCTTACACAATAGAATGTTACTTGACTCACGAAGCAACATAAGGAAGTAAAGTTTGACAAACAAGGTTTATTACGTCTTTATGTATTAGATATCCCGGCATGCCAATTACCAGTTAGGAGTGTTTCTGCTGATCCGGTTACTAAGTGCCATGAATGAATTTTTATACAAATAACATTGTTTGTTTACAGTGATGTGTTTACATCTAATTTTTCCGCCCTGAAAAGAAATCTAACGTACATCGACTGATATAGAGAACGAAATATTTATTTTATTTTGGAACTGGAATGAACGAAAGGAAATATTTTAGGCGGTGTTACAGAAAATTAGTGCACTCGGATTTAGTGTGACTGTGAAAGTAGGTGTTAAATTATTTCATATCACTTTGTTTTTCTCTCGCTCTCTTACATAAAAATACACACATACTTCTACACTTTTACATTCTTTTTTTTATAAACAAGTAATACTTGTGTAAATCAGATTAATTTAAGTTTAGATATGCTAATATTTTTAAAAGTAACGTTTTATTTTTGCAAGATTTTTAAAATCGAGAATGAACTTTTGTTTACAGATGCTGCTCAAAAATGGTCGAAAAATTTTTTAAAAAATTTTAAATTAAAAATTTTTTGATTCCAATCAATATAATTTCTGTTTGTCATACACCCTTTTTTATGATTTATTTATTTGCTTACTGGAAATAATAAAATCATTTAATTTTCAATTAAAGCTACAATAAAAGTTTCAAGCAAACTTTATTTTAATTTTAAAAATTCAGTTTAAAAGTTAGATATTGAAAATGAGTGGAGGTACATAGAAACATATTTCCACTCGAGGTTAGAATAAAATTTTAAATCTACGTCACAACTAAATGGCTTAAAGTAAGATTTTTTTATACATGTATTTCAAATCAATATTGCTTTTCCATTTTTTAAACTGACTAAAGTAAAAGGTTTTTTTTTCTTTGCTTGATTCCAATAAAGGATTTGTTATTTTCCGTTGTTATTTTATCTGTTTCTCTACTCCATGACATTTTTTTACCTATCATAAACTTATTCTCTTTCTCTTCTATGTGCCATGTCCTTTCAGGACGTAGGCGATCATGGCTTTCCACATCTCCCTGTCCATGGTGACTCTTAGCACTCTTTCTCCTGTTACACTATGCAAACCTCGTTCCGTTATCCACCTAATGAAGTCCTTCAAATATGTTATCCGCTGCTTTCCCCTGTCTCTCTTTCCCTCTATCTGGCCTGTTAGTATCAGGTTCGCCAAACCCTCCTTCCTCATCGCATGTCCCAGGAAATTTAGTTGTCTCTTCCTGATGCTCAGTATTCATTTCCTTTTCGTTTCTATCTTTTCTAACACCTCACCATTGCTCACATGCTCGATCCATGATATTCGCAGCATCTTTCTGGAGAACCACATTTCAGCTGCTTCGACTCTCTCCTTCATCTTCGATTATATTGTCCAGCATTCACTGCCATATTGAAGAACTGACATCACATAGCAATCCGGGACTGTCTTCTTTGTTTCTAGCGAAATTGTCCTGTTTTTTAATACTTTATTCAGCCTCTGAAATGCTTCCTTCACCAGATCAATTTGCCTTCGAATCTCTGTGTTGCATTTTCCTTCTTCTGTTAGAACACTTCCCAGGTAAAAAAAAAAAAAAAAAAAAAAAAGAATTATCCTGAAATGGATTATTTTCAGGACAACAGTATACTTACAGATATGAACGAGCATGTTTCTTTTTTATCTACCCATTAAAAAAGAGTGCACATTTAAAGATCACAGTTACGCATTTGTATTATTAAGAAAAAGAGTAAACCATAAAATCTAAATTTAATTGTATTTAAAGATCACAGATAAATTTAATCTAATTTTAAAATTTTAAAATTTTAAAAAATTTTAAATTATAAAAATTTTAAATATAAAAATTTTAAAAAAGTAAAAATTAAAAAGATTTTTTTTAAATTTTAAAAAAATTTTTAAAAAATTGTTTTTAAAAATTTTTTTAAAAATTTATTAAAAATTAAAAAAAAATTAAAAATTTTAATTTAAATTTAATCTAAATTTAATTGTATTTAAAGATCACAGTTACGCATTTGTATTATTAAGAAAAAGAGTAAACCATACACAAGTACGTGCACGTTTGTAAGCAGTAAGAATCAATCCAAATACATCTTATTGAATGTGTTATTCAACAAAATTTATTTGGATCGATGCTGCATCAACGTCTTCCGATTTAAATATTCGTAAAGTTTACAATTGACGTTTATAAAAATGTTTAACTGTCCAACCAAAATCTCAAAATGGATAAGTGACGTTAACTGTAAAAATCAAACCAAATTTGAATGGGCCTCTTTTTTTTTTTTTTTGTATAAATTACATTTAAAACATTAATATATGATTTATAGCAAGAAAAAAAAATGTGTGTGTTCATTATGTGTACAACAAATCTAGTGACTTCCTTATTTTGCATTGGGTCTGAAGATCACTTACGCGCAAATACCCTTGGGAAAGGTATTAATCTGTCACTTCCTTCCAGTTATGGGTTAAATAATAGGACAGATTGGGTTCTATAGCCTTGGCTGGTAACCAGTCTACCGCAGAAAGTAATGCTAAAAAATCATATAAATAACAAGGTAAATAATTATTGAGCATATATATTTTTCTCTCAGTTTGTGGTGCAGTGGATTTCGGCTCGAAACGAGAAATTGGAGAACCGAGTTCGAATTCTATTTGAATTCGTTGCATTCATTTACTAAATTTATTAAATCGTCGCTTCTGCCTCCAGCTATGGGTTAAATAACAGGACAGATTGGGATTTATAGCCTTGGTTGGCAACTGGTTTACCACAGAAAGTAATAGCAACCTACTGCGGGGGAAATCTTGCTAGTCAGTATTGTCTCTTTCGGGACATGATGGCCTAAGTGTCGACGAATGGCACTTAACTAACTTCTCAAATAAATACCCCAAAACAGAAGCTGAAATTCCTGCAAACCAATTGGACGTTTAAAATATCTATATATTTCTTTGTTTGAACATTATTTTGAATTTTAATTCTTAATTTTAATTTTGATTTATTCTATTTTTAATTATTAATTCAAACAAATAAATACAAATAAGTTGGTTGTTAATCCATTTCGTAAATCTCCGGAACTTTACGTAAATATATGACTCTTCAGCATTTAATTCAGCTCTTTCGATGACTGACGTGTGTATAGCCAGCTTATATAGAACACGTTAAAATTTCCATTTGCGGATTCCATGCGCCTATGGCTTAGGGAGTAGCGCTTCCGGCTGACACCAAATCATTCAAGTTTTGATCCCGGCCAGAAACAAGTGGATGTGTCTAGCCACACTAATGAACTGTGATACAGCAAAACGGGCTTGTATGTGGATGATTAATATATATATATATATATATATATATAAGAGAGAGAGAGAGAGAGAGAGAGAGAGAGAGAGAGGATGGGGCAGAATTATGTCCCTTAGAAGCAAAAAGAAACGTACATGCTAAGATATATAAATACAGAAACGTTCGCAAACATACACATACATATCCGTCCCTGTTTGTGAATTTATTTATTTTTATTTTTTAATATAGGAAAAACTTACCTCAACAACTGCACTGAATAATACCCATTCAGCACTCTGTGTGGATCTATCATTTTAATACTTTATATGAGAAATATCCATTTGGATTATATATATATAAAATTAAAGTTAAATTCAGCATATTATCCATTGAGCTCTCTGTATAGATCTGTCGCTTAATATTTTATATTAAATTGAACACCTTGTATTAATTTCTCCGTTTACGGATTAGCATTATCTATCTATCTATCTATCTATCTATCTATCAATCTATCTATCTATCTATCTATCTATCTATCTATCTATCTATCTATCGCGATGTATTTTTATCTATCTATCTATCTATCTATCTATCTATCTATCTATCTATCTATCTATCTATCTAATTCTTACGATGTATTCTTATCTATCGAAGTATCAGTCTATCTCTCATGATGTATTCTTATCTTTCTATCGACTATCTATATCTCATTCATGCATTCTTATCTATCTATCTATCTATCTATCTATCTATCTATCTATCTATCTATCTATCTATCTATCTATCTATTCTATCTATCTATCTATCTATCTATCTATCTATCTATCTATCTATCACGACGTATTCCTATCTATCTATCTATCTATCTATCTATCTATCTATCTATCTATCACGACGTATTCCTATCTATCTATCTATCTATCTATCTATCTATCTATCTATCTATCTATCTATCTATCGACGTATTCCTATCTATCTATCTATCTATCTATCTATCTATCTATCATGACTATCTATCTATCAGCTATCTATCTATCTATCTATCTATCTATCGACTATTCTATCTATCTATCTATCTATCTATCTATCTATCACGACGTATTCCTATCTATCTATCTATCTATCTATCTATCTATCTATCTATCTATCTATCACGACGTATTCTTATCTATCTATCTATCTATCTATCTATCTATCTATCTATCACGACGTATTCTTATCTATCTATCATGATGTATTCTTAACTATCTATCTACCAATCTAGCTATCAATCACAGTGCATTCTTGTCTATCTCTCACGATGAATTCTTGTCTATCTCTTACGATGAATTCTTGTCTATCTCTCACGATGAATTCTTGTCTATCTCTCACGATGAATTCTTGTCTATCTATCTCACACGATGAATTCTTGTCTATCTATCTCTCACGATGAATTCTTGTCTATCTATCTCTCACGATGAATTCTTGTCTATCTATCTCTCACGATGAATTCTTGTCTATCTCTCAAGATGAATTCTTGTCTATCTATCTCTCACAATGCATTCCTGCCTCTCTATCTCTCACAATGCATTCCTGTCTCTCTATCTCTCACAATGCATTCCTGCCTCTCTATCTCTCACAATGCATTCCTGTCTCTCTATCTCTCACAATGCATTCCTGTCTCTCTATCTCTCACAATGCATTCCTGTCTCTCTATCTCTCACAATGCATTCCTGTCTCTCTATCTCTCACAATGCATTCCTGTCTATCTATCACAATGAATTCTTGTCTATCTATCTCTCACAATGCATTGTCTCTCTATGTATCACGATCAATACTTGTCTATCATTCACGATGATTTCTTGTCTATCTATCTCTGACGATGTATTCTGAACTATGTGTCGCAATGCATTTTTGTCTATCTATCTATCTATCTATCACGATGAATACTTGTCTATCTATCTATCACGATGAATACTTGTCTATCTATCTATCACGATGAATACTTGTCTATCTATCTATCACGATGAATACTTGTCTATCTATCTCTCACGATGAATTCTTGTCTATCTATCTCTCACGATGCATTCTGGTCAATATGTCTCTCACGAATTATTCACGTCTATCTCTCAAAATGCATTCTTGTCTATCTATCTCTCACGATGAATTCTTGTCTATCTATCTCTCACGACGCATTCTGGTCAATATATCTCTCACGAATTATTCATGTCTATCTCTCACAATGCATTCTTGTCTATCTATCCATCATAATCAATTCCTGTCTATCTATCTCTCACCATGTATTCTTGTCTATCTATCTCTCACGTGGAATATTTGTCTGTCGATCTCTCACGATGAATACTAGTCTATCTATCTTTCACGATGAATTCTTGAGTAGCTATCTTTCACGATGAATCCTTGTCTCTATCTGACGATGAATTTTTGTCTATCTATCTCTCACGATGAATTCTTGTCTTTCTATCTCTACCGGTGAATTCTTGTCTATCTATCTCTAACGATGAATTCTTGTCTCCCTATCTCTCACGATGAATTATTGTCTATGTCTCACGATGAATTCTTGTCTATCAATCTCTCACGATGAATTCTTGTCTATCTCTCACGATGAATTCTTATCTATCTATCTCTCACGATGAATTCTTATCTATCTATCTCTCACAATGAATTTTTGTCTATCTGTCTCTCACAATGCATTCCTCTCTCTCTATCTATCACAATGCATACCTGTCTCTCTATCTATCACAATGAATTCTTGTCTATCTATCTCTCACGATGAATTCTTGTCTATATATCTCTCACAATGCATTGTCTCTCTATCTATCACGATCAATATTTGTCTATCCCACACGATGAATTCTTGTCTATCTATCACTCAAGATGAATTCTTGTCTATCTATCTCTGACGATGTATTCTGAACTATGTGTCACAATGCATTCTTGTCTATCTATCTTTCACGAGTATCGAGTATCGATCTCTCACAATGAATACTTGTCTATCGATCTCACACGATGAATACTTGTCTACCTATCATTCACGATGAATTTTTGTGTAGCTATCTTTCACGATGAATCCTTGTCTAGCTCTCACTATGAATTCTTGTCTATCTATCTCTAACGATGATTTCTTGTCTTTCTATCTCTGACGATGGATTCTTGTCTATCTGTCTCACACGATGAATTCTTGTGTATCTCTCACGATGAATTCTTGTCTATCTATCTCTGACGATGAATTCTTGTCTATCTATCTCTGACGATGAATTCTTGTCTCTCTATCTCTCACGATGAATTCTTGTCTATCTATCTATGTCCACGATGAATTCTTGTCTATCTCTCACGATGAATTCTTGTCTATCTATCTCTCACGATGAATTCTTGTCTATCTGTCTCTCCCGATGAATTCTTGTCTGTCTATCTCTCACGATGTATTCTTATTTATCTATCTATCAATCTATCAGGAAGTATTCTTAATTATCTATCGACTATCTATCTCTCATGATGTATTCTTACCTATCTATTGATTATCTATCTATCTCTCACGATAAATTTTATCTATCTATCGACTATCTATCTATCAATCAGGATGTATTCTTATCTATCACGATGTATTCTTATCTATCTATCTATCTATCTATCTATCTATCTATCATACTTGTCTATCTATCTATCACGACCAATTCTTGTCTGTCTATCTCACACCATGTATTCTTGTCTATCTATCTCTCACGATGAACACTTCTCTCTCTATCTCTCACAATGCATTCTTGTCTCTCTATCTATCCCGATGAATTCTTGTCTATCTCTCATGATGAATTCTTGTGTATCTCTCATGATGAAGTTTTGTCTATCTATCTTTCACGATGAAATCTTGTCTATCTCTCACGATGAAATCTTGTCTATCTCTCACGATGAAATCTTGTCTATCTCTCACGATGAAATCTTGTCTATCTCTCACGATGAATTCTTGTCTATCTATCTCTCACGATGAATTCTTGTCTATCTCTCATGATGCATACTTGTCTATCTATCTCTCACGATGCATACTTGTCTATCTATCTCTCACGATGCATACTTGTCTATCTATCTCTCACGATGCATACTTGTCTATCTATCTCTCACGATGCATACTTGTCTATCTATCTCTCACGATGCATACTTGTCTATCTATTTCTCACGATGCATACTTGTCTATCTATCTCTCACGATGCATACTTGTCTATCTATCTCTCGCGATGCATTCTTATCTTTCTATCTCTCGCGATGCATTCTTGTCTTTCTATCTCTCACGATGAAATTTTGTCTATCTATCTCTCACGATGAAATTTTGTCTATCTATCTCTCACGATGAAATTTTGTCTATCTATCTCTCACGATGCATTCTTGACTATCTATCTCTCACAATGCATTCTTGTCGATATATATATCACGATGAACTCTTGTCTATCTATCTTTCACGAAGAATCTTGTCCATCTCTCATGATGTAATCTCGTCTATCTATCTCTCACGATGTATTCTCGTCTATCTCTCGCGATGTATTCTTGGTTATCTATCTCTCACGATGTATTCTTGATTATCTATCTCTCACGATGTATTCATGTCTATCTATCTCTCACGATGTATTCATGTCTATCTATCTCTCACGATGTATTCATGTCTATCTATCTCTCACGATGTATTCATCTCTATCTATCTCTCACAATGCATTCTTGTTTCTCTATCTCTCACAATGCATTCTTATCTCTCTATCACTCACAATGCATTCTTATCTCTCTATCTCTCACAATGCATTCTTGTTTCTCTATTTCTCACAATGCATTCCTGTCTCTGTATCTATCCCGATGAATTCTTGTCTATCTCTCACGATGAATTCTTGTCTATCTATCGCTCACAATGAATTCTTGTCTATCTATCTCTAACGATGAATTCTGGTCTATCTATCTCTCACGATGAATTCTTATCTATCTATCGCTCACGACGAATTTTTGTCTATCTATCGCTTACGATGAATTCTTGTCTATCGCTCACGATGAATTTTTGTCTATCGCTCACGATGAATTCTTGTCTATTTCTCACGATGAATTCTTGTCTATCTCTCACGATAAATTCTTGTCTATCTATCGCTCCCGATGAATTCTTGTCTATCTATCGCTCACGATGAATTCTTGTCTATCTATCGCTCACGATGAATTCTTGTCTATCTATCGCTCACGATGAATTCATGTCGATCTATCTATGAAGATGAATTCTTGTCTATCTATCTCTCACGAAGAATTTTTGTCTATCTATCTCTCACGATGTATTCTTGTCTATCTCTCACAAAGCATTCTTGTCTATCTATCTCTCACAATACATTCTTGTCTATTTATCTCTCACAATACATTCTTGTCTATCTATCTCTCACAATACATTCTTGTCTATCTATCTCTCACGATGCATTCTTGTGTATCTATCTCTCACGATGGATATATGTCTATCAATCTCTCTCGATCAATTCTTATCCATCTATCTCTCAAGATGAATTCTTGTCTATCTATCTGTCCCGATGAATTCTTGTCTATCTATCTGTCCCGATGAATTCTTGTCTATCTATCTATCACTATGAATTCTTGTCTATCTATCACAATAAATTCTTGTCTATCTAACTATAAACATGAATTCTTGTTTATCTATCTATAAAGATGAATTCTTGTCTATCTATCTATAAAGATGAATTCTTGTCTATCTATCTATAAAGATGAATTCTTGTCTATTTATCTATAAAGATGAATTCTTGTCTATCTATCTATAGAGATGAATTCTTGTCTATCCATCTATATAGATGAATTCTTGTCTCTCCATCTATAGAGAGGAATTCTGGTCTATCCATCTATAGAGATGAATTCTTGTCTATCCATCTATAGAGATTCTTGTCTATCCATCTATAGAGATGAATTCTTGTCTATCCATCTATAGAGATGGATTCTTGTCTATCTATAAAGATGAATTCTTGTCTATCTATAAGACAGATTCTTGTCTATCTATAAAGAAAGAATTCTTGTCTATTTATCTATAAAGATGAATTCTTGTCTATCTATCTATAGAGATGAATTCTTGTCTATCCATCTATAGAGAGGAATTCTTGTCTATCCATCTATAGAGATGAATTCTTGTCTATCCATCTATAGAGATGAATTCTTGTCTATCCATCTATAGAGAGGAATTCTGGTCTATCCATCTATAGAGATGAATTCTTGTCTATCCATCTATAGAGATGAATTCTTGTCTATCCATCTATAGAGATGGATTCTTGTCTATCTATAAAGATGAATTCTTGTCTATCTATAAAGACAGAATTCTTGTCTATCTATAAAGATGAATTCTTGTCTATTTATCTATAAAGATGAATTCTTGTCTATTTATCTATAAAGATGAATTCTTGTCTATTTATCTATAAAGATGAATTCTTGTCTATTTATCTATAAAGATGAATTCTTGTCTATCTATCTATAAAGATGAATTCTTGTCCTATTTATCTATAAAAGATGAATTCTTGTCTATTTATCTATAAAGATGGTTGTCTATCCATCTATGAGATGAATTCTTGTCTATCCATCTATAGAGATGGATTCTTGTCTATCTATAAAGATGAATTCTTGTCTATCTATAAAGACGAATTCTTGTCTATCTATAAAGAAGAATTCTTGTCTATTTATCTATAAAGATGAATTCTTATCTATCTATCTATAGAGATGAATTCTTGTCTATCCATCTATAGAGAGGAATTCTTGTCTATACATCTATAGAGATGAATTCTTGTCTATCCATCTATAGAGATGAATTCTTGTCTATCCATCTATAGAGAGGAATTCTGGTCTATCCATCTATAGAGATGGAATTCTTGTCTATCCATCTATGAATGAATTCTTGTCTATCCATCTATAGAGATGAATTCTTGTCTATCCATCTATAGAGATGGATTCTTTTGTCTATCTATAAAGATGAATTCTTGTCTATCTATAAAGACGAATTCTTGTCTATCTATAAGAAAGAGATTCTTGTCTATTTATCTATAAAGATGAATTCTTGTCTATCTATCTATAGAGATGCGTTCTTGTCTATCCATCTACTAGAGAGGAATTCTTGTCTATCCATCTATAGAGATGAATTCTTGTCTATCCATCTATAAGAAGGAATTCTGGTCTATCCATCTATAGAGATGAATTTTGTCTATCCATCTATAGAGATGAATTCTTGTCTATCCATCTATAGAGATGAATTCTTGTCTATCCATCTATAGAGATGGATTCTTGTCTATCTATAAAGATGAATTCTTGTCTATCTATAAAGACGAATTCTTGTCTATCTATAAAGATGAATTCTTGTCTATTTATCTATAAAGATGAATTTCTTGTCTATTTATCTATAAAGATGGAATTCTCTTGTCTATTTATCTATAAAGATGAATTCTTGTCTATTTATCTATAAGATGAATTCTTGTCTATCTATCTATAAAGATGAATTCTTGTCTATTTATCTATAAAGATGAATTCTTTGTCTATTTATCTATAAAGATGAATTCTTGTCTATTTATCTATAAAGATGAATTCTTGTCTATTTATCTATAAAGATGAATTCTTGTCTATTTATCTATAAAGATGAATTCTTGTCTATGTATCTATAAAGATGAATTCTTGTCTATTTATCTATAAAGATGAATTCTTGTCTATCTATCTATAGAGATGAATTCTTGTCTATCCATCTATAGAGAAGAATTCTTGTCTATCCATCTATAGAGATGAATTCTTGTCTATCTATAAAGATGAATTCTTGTCTATCTATAAAGATGAATTCTTGTCTATCAAAAAGATGAATTCTTGTCTATCTATAGAGATGAATTCTTGCATCTATCTATCTATAGATGAATTCTTGTCTATCCATCTATAGAGATGAATTCTTGTCTATCCATCTATAAGAGATGAATTCTTGTCTATCTATAAAGATGAATTCTTGTCTATCTATAAAAGATGAATTCTTGTCTATCTATAAAGACTGAATTCTTGTCTATCTATAAAAGATGAATTCTTGTCTATTTATCTATAAAGATGAATTCTTGTCTATTTATCTATAAAGATGAATTCTTGTCTATTTATCTATAAAGATGAATTCTTGTCTATTTATCTATAAAGATGAATTCTTGTCTATTTATCTATAAAGATGAATTCTTGTCTGTATGTCTATAAAAAGATGAATTCTTGTCTATTTATCTATAAAAGATGAATTCTTGTCTATCTATCTAGAGATGAATTCTTGTCTATCCATCTATCGAGATGATTTCTTGTCTATCCATCTATAGAGATGAATTCTTGTCTATCTATAAAGATGAATTCTTGTCTATCTATAAAGACGAATTCTTGTCTATCTATAAAGATGAATTCTTATATCTATAAAGATGAATTCTAGTCTATCTATAAATGAATGAATTCTTGTCTATCTATCTATAGAGATGAATTCTTGTCTATCCATCTATCGTGAATGAATTCTTGTCTATCCATCTATAGAGATGAAGTCTTGTCTATCTATAAAGATGAATTCTTATCTATCTATAAAGATGAATTCTTGTCTATCTATCTATAAAGATGAATTCTTGTCTGTCTGTCTATGAGATGAATTCTTGTCTATCCATCTATAGAGATGAATTCTTGTCTATCCATCTATAAGAGATGAATTCTTGTCTCACATCTATAGAGAGGAATTCTGATCTATCCATCTATAGAGATGAATTCTTGTCTATCCATCTGCGAGAGATAATTCTTGTCTATCCATCTGTAGAAGATGAATTCTTGTCTATCCATCTATAGAGAATTCTGGTCTATCCATCTATAGAGATGAATTCTTATCTATCCATCTATAGAGATGAATTCATGCCTATCTATAAAGATGAATTCTTGTCTATTTATCTATGAATGAATTCTTGTCTATCTATCTATAAAGATAGATTTCTTGTCTATTTATCTATAAAGATGAATTCTTGTCTATCTATCTATAGAGATGAATTCTTGTCTATCCATCTATAGAGATAGATTCTTGTCTATCCATCTATGAAAGGAATTCTGGTCTATCCATCTATAGAGATGAATTCTTGTCTATCCATCTATAAAGATAATTCTTGTCTATCCATCTATATAGAGAAAATTCTGTCTATCCATCTATGAAGATGAATTCTTGTCTGTCCATCTATAGAGATGAATTCTTGTCTGTCCATCTATAGAGATGAATTCTTACATCTATCCATCTATAGAGATGAATTCTTGTCTATCCATCTATGAGATAGATTCTTATCTATCTATAAAGATGAATTCTTGTCTATCTATAAAGACGAATTCTTGTCTATCTATAAAGATGAATTCTTGTCTATTTATCTATAAAGATGAATTCTTGTCTATTTATCTATAAAGATGAATTCTTACATCTATTTATCTATAAAGATGAATTCTTGTCTATTTATCTATAAAGAATGAATTCTTGTCTATTTATCTATAAAGATGAATTCTTGTCTAACTATCTATAAAGATGAATTCTTATTTTATCTATAAAGATGAATTCTTGTCTATTTATCTATAAAGATGAATTCTTGTCTATTTATGTATAAGATGAATTCTTGTCTATTTATCTATAAGATAGATTCTTGTCTATTTATCTATAAAGATGATTTCTTGTCTATTTATCTATAAAGATGAATTCTTGATATTTATCTACAGATGAATTCTTGTCTGTCTGTCTGTAGAGATGAATTCTTGTCTATCCATCTATAGAGATGAATTCTTGTCTATCCATCTATAGAGATGAATTCTTGTCTATCTATAAAGATGAATTCTTGTCTATCTATAAAGACAGATACTTGTCTATCTATAAAGATAGATACTTGTCTATCTATAAAGAATGAATTCTTGTCTATCTATAGAGATGAATTCTTGTCTATCTATCTATAGAGATAGGTGTATCTATCCATCTATAAAGAAGATGAATTCTTGTCGCCTATCCATCTATCGAATGAATTCTTGTCTATCTATAAAGATGAATTCTTGTCTATCTATAAAGATGAATTCTTGTCTGTCTATGAACGTATTCTTGTCTGTCTATAAAAAGATGAATTCTTGTCTATCTATCTATGAATGAATTCTTGTCTATTTATCTATAAAGATGAATTCTTGTCTATTTATCTATAAAGATGAATTCTTGTCTATTATCTATAAAGATGAATTCTTGTCTATTTATCTATAAAGATGAATTCTTGTCTATTTATCTATAAAGATGAATTCTTGTCTTATCTATAAAGATGAATTCTTGTCTATCTATAAGAATGAATTCCTGTCTATCTATAAAGATGAATTCTTGTCTATCTATAAAGACGAATTCTTGTCTATCTATAAGATGAATTCTTGTCTATCTATAAAGATGAATTCTTGTCTATCTATAAAGATGATTCTTGTCTATTTATCTATAGAGATGAATTCTTGTCTATCCATCTATAGAGATGAATTCTTGTCTATCCATCTATAGATGAATTCTTGTCTATCCATCTATGAGGGAGAATTCTGGTCTATCCATCTGTAGAGATGAATTCTTGTCTATCCATCTATAGAGATGAATTCTTGTCTATCCATCTATAGAGACAGAATACTTGTCTATCCATCTATAGAAGGAAATTCTGATCTATCCATCTATAGAGATGAATTCTTGTCTATCCATCTATAGAGATGAATTCCTTTCTCTATAAAGATGAATTCTTGTCTATTTATCTATAAAGATAGATTGTCTATCTATCTATAAAGAATGAATTCTTGTCTATTTATCTATAAAGATGAATTCTTGTCTGTCTATCTATAGAGATGAATTCTTGTCTATCCATCTATAGAGATGAATTCTTGTCTATCCATCTATAGAGGGAATTCATTCTGTCCATCTATAGAGATATGAATTCTTGTCTATCCATCTATAGAGATGAATTCTTGTCTATCCATCTATAGAGATGAATTCTTGTCTATCCATCTATAGAGATGGATTCTTGTCTATCTATAAAGATGAATTCTTGTCTATCTATAAAGACAGAATTCTTGTCTATCTATAAAGATGAATTCTTGTCTATTTATCTATAAAGATGAATTCTTGTCTATTTATCTATCGAATGAATTATTGTCTATTTATGTATAAAGATGAATTCTTGTCTATTTATCTATAAAGATGAATTCTTGTCTATTTATCTATAAAGATGAATTCTTGTCTATTTATCTATAAAGATGAATTCTTGTCTATTTATCTATAAAGATGAATTCTTGTCTATTTATCTATAAAGATGAATTCTTGTCTATCTATCTATAGAGATGAATTCTTGTCTATCTATCTATAGAGATGAATTCTTGTCTATCCATCTATAGAGATGAATTCTTGTCTATCCATCTATAGAGATGAATTCTTGTCTATCTATAAAGATGAATTCTTGTCTATCTATAAAGACGAATTCTTGTCTATCTATAAAGATGAATTCTTGTCTATCTATAAAGATGAATTCTTGTCTATCTATAGAGATGAATTCTTGTCTATCTATCTATAGAGATGAATTCTTGTCTATCCATCTATACTATAGAGATGAATTTTGTCTATCCATCTATAGAGATGAATTCTTGTCTATCCATCTATAGAGATGAATTCTTGTCTATCCATCTTATAGAGATGAATTTTGTCTATCTATAAAGATGAATTCTTGTCTATCTATAAAGATGAATTCTTGTCTATCTGTTAAAGACGAATTCTTTGTTCTATCTATAAAGATGAATTCTTGTCTATCTATCTATAAAGATGAATTCTTGTCTATTTATCTATAAAGATGAATTCTTGTCTATTTAACTATAAAGATGAATTTACCATTTATCTATAAAGATGAATTTTGTCTATTTATCTATAAAGATGAATTCTTGTCTATTTATCTATAAAGATGAATTCTTGTCTATCTATAAAGATGAATCTTTGTCTATCTATAAAGATGAATTCTTGTCTATCTATAAAATATGAATTCTTGTCTATCTATAAAGACGAATCTTTAAGTTCATCTATAAAGATGAATTCTGTCTATCTAAGTATGAATTCTGTCAATCTATAAAGATGAATTCTTGTCTATTTATCTATAGAGATGAATTCGTTCATCCATCTATAGAGATGAATTCTTGTCTATCCATCTATAGAGATGAATTCTTGTCTATCCATCTATAGAGAGGAATTCTGGTCTATCCATCTATAGAGATGAATTCTTGTCTATCCATCTATAGTGAGATGAAATTCTTGTCTATCCATCTATAGAGATGAATTTCAAGTCTATCCATCTATAGAGGGAGGGATCATTCATCCATCTATATGATGAATTCTTGTCTATCCATCTATAGAGATGAATTCATGCTCATCTATAAAGATGAATTCTTGTCTATTTATCTATAAAGATGAATTCTTGTTCATCTATCTATAAAGATGAATTCTTGTCTATTTATCTATAAAGATGAATTCTTGTCTATCTATCTATAGAGATGAATTCTTGTCTATCCATCTATAGAGAGGAATTCTTGGTCTATCCATCTATAGAGATGAATTGTCTATCCATCTATAGAGATGAATTCCTCTTGTCTATCCATCTATAGAGACTTGGTCTATCCATCTATAGAGATGAATTCTTGTCTATCCATCTATAGAGATGAATTTTTGTCTATCCATCTATAGAGATGAATTCTTGGTCTATCCATCTATAGAGATGGATTCTTGTCTATCTATAAAGATGAATTTGTCTATCTATAAAGACGAATTTTTGTCTATCTATAAAGATGAATTTTGTCTATCTATAAAGATGAATTTTTGTCTATCTATCTATAAAGATGTAATTTTGTCTATTTATCTATAAAGATGAATTTTGTCTATTTATCTATAAAGATGAATTTTTGTCTATTTATCTATAAAAAGATGAATACTTGTCTATTTATCTATAAAGATGAATTCTTGTCTATTTATCTATAGTGATGAATTTTGTCTATTTATCTATAAAGATGAATTCTGTCTATTATCTATAAAGATGAAATCTTGTCTATTTGTCTATAAAGATGAATTTGTCTATTTATCTATAAAGATGAATTCTTTGTCTATTTATCTATGTGATGAATTCTGTCTATCTATCTATAAAGATGAATTCTTGTCTATCTATCTATAAAGATGAATTCTTGTCTATTTATCTATAAAGATGAATTTTGTCTATCTATCTATAAAGATTAATTTTGCCCATTTATCTATAAAGATGAATTCTTGTCTATTTATCTATAAAGATGAATTCTTGTCCATTTATCTATAAAGATGAATTCTTGTCTATCTATCTATAAAGATGAATTCTTGTCTATTTATCTATAAAGATGAATTCTTGTCTATTTATCTATAAAGATGAATTTTGTCTATTTATCTATAAAGATGAATTCTTGTCTATTTATCTATAAAGATGAATTCTGTCTATCTGTCTATAAAGATGAATTCTTTGTCTATCTATCTATAAAGATGAATTCTTGTCTATTTATCTATAAATATGAATTCTTGTCTATCTATCTATAAAGATGAATTTTGTCTATTTATCTATAAAGATGAATTGCCCATTATATCTATAAAGATGAATTCTTGTCTATTTCCATTTATAAAGATGAATTGTCTATTTATCTATAAAGATGAATTCCTTGTCTATTTATCTATAAAGATGAATTCTGTCTATCTTATCTATAAAGATGAATTCTGTCTATTTATCTATAAAGATGGAATTCTGTCTATTTATCTATAAAGATGAATTCTTGTCTATTTATCTATAAAGATGAATTTTGTCTATTTATCTATAAAGATGAATTCTTTGTCTATTTATCTATAAAGATGAATTTTTGTCTATTTATCTATAAAGAGGAATTTTGTCTATTTATCTATAAAGATGAATTCTTGTCTATTTATCTATAAAGATGAATTCTGTCTATCTATCTATAAAGATGAATTCTTTGTCTATTTATCTATAAAGATGAATTCTTGTCTATTTACTTATAAGATGAATTCTTGTCTATTTATCATAAAGATAGAATTTGTCTATTTATCTATAAAGATGAATTTGTCTATTTATCTATAAAGATGAATCTCCTTGTCTATTTATCTATAAAGATGAATTTTGTCTATTCATCTATAAAAAAATGAATTCTTTGTCTATTTATCTATAAAGATGAATTCTTGTCTATTTATCTATAAAGATGAATTCTTGTCTATTTATCTATAAAGATGAATTCTTGTCTATTTATCTATAAAGATGAATTCTTGTCTATTTATCTATAAAGATGAAATTTTGTCTATTTATTCATAAAATATTTAAATCTTGTCTATTTATCTATAAAGATGAATTCTTGTCTATTTATCTATAAAGATGAATCTTTGTCTATCTATCTATAAAGATGAATTCTTGTCTATTTATCTATAGTATGAATTCCTTGTTCATTTATCTATAAATATGAATTCTGTTCATTTATCTATAAAGATGAATTCTTGTCTATTTATCTATAAAGATTAAATTCCCTGCCTATTTATCTATAAAGATGAATTCTGTCATTTATCTATAAAGATGAATTTTTGTCTATTAATCTATAAAGATGAATTCTTGTCTATCTATCTATAGAGATGAATTTTGTCTATCCATCTATAGAGATGAATTCTTTGTCTATCCATCTATAGAGATGAATTCTTGTCTATCTATAAAGATGAATTCTTGTCATCTATAAAGATCGAATTCTTGTCTATCTATAAAGATGAATCTTTGTCTATCTATAAAGATGAATTCTGTCTATCTATAGAGATGAATTTTGTCTATCTATCTATAGAGACATCCTTAGTTCATCCATCTATAGAGATGAATTCTTGTCTATCCATCTATAGAGATGAATTCTGTCTATCTATAAAGACAGAATTCTTGTCTATCTATAAAGATGAATTCTTGTCTATCTATAAAGATGAATTCTTGTCTATCTATAAAGATGAATTCTGGTCTATCCATCTATAGAGAGTGAATTTGGTCTATCATCTATAAAGATGAATACTTGTCTACCTATCTATAAAGATGAATTCTTGTCTATTTATCTAGAGAATGAATCTTTGTCTATCCATCTGCAGAGATGAATTCTTGTCTATCCATCTATAGAGATGAATTCTTTAGCCCATCCATCTATAGAGAGGAATTCTGTCTATCCATCTATAGAGCATTTAATTCTTGCCTATCCATCTATAGAGATGAATTCTTTGTCTATCCATCTATAGAGGATGAATTCTTTGTCTATCCATCTATAGAGATGAATTCTTGTTCATCCATCTATAGAGAGGAATTCTGGTCTATCCATCTATAGAGATGAATTCTTGTCTATCCATCTATAGAGATGAATTCATGCTCTTCTATAAAGATGAATTCTTGTCTATCTATAGAGATGGAATCTTGTCTATCTATCTATAAAGTTGAATACTGGTCTACCTATCTATAAAGATGAATTCTTGTCTAGTTTATCTATAGAGATGAATTCTTGTCTATCCATCTAGGAAGATTGAATTCTTGTCTATCCATCTATAGAGTAGGAATTTGGTCTATCCATCTATAGAGATGAATTCTTGTCTATCCATCTATAGAGATGAATTCATGCCTATCTATAAAGAGTGAATTCTGTCTATCTATCTATAAAGTTCAATACTTGTCTACCTATCTATAAAGATGAATTCTGTCTATTTATCTATAGAAATGCTTCTTGTCTATCCATCTATAGAGATGAATTCTTGTCTATCCATCTATAGAGAGGAATTCTTGGTCTATCCATCTATAAAGAGATGAATTCTTGTCTATCCATCTATAGAGATGAATTCATGCCTATCTATAAAGATGAATTCTTGTCTATCTATAGAGATGAATTCTTGTCTATCTATCTATAAAGTTGAATACTTGTCTACCTATCTATAAAGATGAATTCTTGTCTATTTATCTATAGAGATGAATTCTTGTCTATCCATCTATAGAGATGAATTCTTGTCTATCCATCTATAGAGAGGAATTCTGGTCTATCCATCATAGAGATGAATTCTTGTCTATCCATCTATAGAGATGAATTCATGCCTATCTATAAAGATGAATTCTTGTCTATCTATAGAGATGAATTCTTGTCTATCTATCTATAAAGTTGAATACTTGTCTACCTATCTATAAAGATGAATTCTTGTCTATTTATCTATAGAGATGAATTCTTGTCTATCCATCTATAGAGATGAATTCTTGTCTATCCATCTATAGAGATGAATTCTTGTCTATCCATCTATAGAGAGGAATTCTGGTCTATCCATCTATAGAGATGAATTCTTGTCTATCCATCTATAGAGATGAATTCTTGTCTATCCATCTATAGAGATGAATTCATGCCTATCTATAAAGATGAATTCTTGTCTATCTATAGAGATGAATTCTTTGTCTATCTATCTATAAAGTTGAATACTTGTCTACCTATCTATAAAGATGAATTCTTGTCTATTTATCCATAGAGATGAATTCTTGTCTATCCATCTATAGAGATGAATTCTTGTCTATCCATCTATAGAGAGGAATTCTGGTCTATCCATCTATAGAGATGAATTCTTGTCTATCTATCTATAAAGATGAATTCTTGTCTATTTATCTATAAAGATGAATTCTTGTCTATCTATCTATAAAGATTAATTCTTGTCTATTTATCTATAAAGATGAATTCTTGTCTATTCATCTATAAAGATGAATTCTTGTCTATTTATCTATAAAGATGAATTCTTGTCTATCTATCTATAAAGATGAATTCTTGTCTATTTATCTATAAAGATGAATTCTTGTCTATTTATCTATAAAGATGAATTCTTGTCTATCTATCTATAAAGATGAATTCTTGTCTATCTATCTATAAAGATGAATTCTTGTCTATCTATCTATAAAGATGAATTCTTGTCTATTTATCTATAAAGATGAATTCTTGTCTATCTATCTATAAAGATGAATTCTTGTCTATTTATCTATAAAGATGAATTCTTGTCTATTTATCTATAAAGATGAATTCTTGTCTATTTATCTATAAAGATGAATTCTTGTCTATTTATCTATAAAGATGAATTCTTGTCTATTTATCTATAAAGATGAATTCTTGTCTATCTATCTATAAAGATGAATTCTTGTCTATTTATCTATAAAGATGAATTCTTGTCTATTTATCTATAAAGATGAATTCTTGTCTATTTATCTATAAAGATGAATTCTTGTCTATTTATCTATAAAGATGAATTCTTGTCTATTTATCTATAAAGATGAATTCATGTCTATTTATCTATAAAGAGGAATTCTTGTCTATTTATCTATAAAGATGAATTCTTGTCTATTTATCTATAAAGATGAATTCTTGTCTACCTATCTATAAAGATGAATTCTTGTCTATTTATCTATAAAGATGAATTCTTGTCTATTTATCTATAAAGATGAATTCTTGTCTATTTATCTATAAAGATGAATTCTTGTCTATTTATCTATAAAGATGAATTCTTGTCTATTTATCTATAAAGATGAATTCTTGTCTATTTATCTATAAAGATGAATTCTTGTCTATCTATCTATAAAAATGAATTCTTGTCTATTTATCTATAAAGATGAATTCTTGTCTATTTATCTATAAAGATGAATTCTTGTCTATTTATCTATAAAGATGAATTCTTGTCTATTTATCTATAAAGATGAATTCTTGTCTATTTATCTATAAAGATGAATTCTTGTCTATTTATTTATAAAGATGAATTCTTGTCTATTTATCTATAAAGATGAATTCTTGTCTATCTATCTATAAAGATGAATTCTTGTCTATTTATCTATAAAGATGAATTCTTGTCTATTTATCTATAAAGATGAATTCTTGTCTATTTATCTATAAAGATGAATTCTTGTCTATTTATCTATAAAGATGAATTCTTGTCTATTTATCTATAAAGATGAATTCTTGTCTATTTATCTATAAAGATGAATTCTTGTCTATTAATCTATAAAGATGAATTCTTGTCTATCTATCTATAGAGATGAATTCTTGTCTATCCATCTATAGAGATGAATTCTTGTCTATCCATCTATAGAGATGAATTCTTGTCTATCTATAAAGATGAATTCTTGTCTATCTATAAAGACGAATTCTTGTCTATCTATAAAGATGAATTCTTGTCTATCTATAAAGATGAATTCTTGTCTATGTATAGAGATGAATTCTTGTCTATCTATCTATAGAGATGAATTCTTGTCTATCCATCTATAGAGATGAATTCTTGTCTATCCATCTATAGAGATGAATTCTTGTCTATCTATAAAGATGAATTCTTGTCTATCTATAAAGATGAATTCTTGTCTATCTATAAAGATGAATTCTTGTCTATCTATAAAGATGAATTCTGGTCTATCCATCTATAGAGAGGAATTCTGGTCTATCTATCTATAAAGATGAATACTTGTCTACCTATCTATAAAGATGAATTCTTGTCTATTTATCTATAGAGATGAATACTTGTCTTTCCATCTATAGAGATGAATTCTTGTCTATCCATCTATAGAGATGAATTCTTTTGTCTATCCATCTATAGAAATTCTGGTCTATCCCATCAGAGAGATGAATTCTTGTCTATCATCTATCAGAATGTGAATTCTTGTCTATCCATCTATAGAGATGAATTCTTGTCTATCCATCTATGGGAATAGATTCTTGTCTATCATCTATATAGAGAGGAATTCTGGTCTATCCATCTATAGAGATAGTGCTTGTCTATCCATCTATAGAGATGAATTCATGCCTCTCTATAAAGATGAATTCTTGTCTCTCTATAGAGATGAATTCTTGTCTATCTATCTATAAAGTTGAATACTTGTCTACCTATCTATAAGAGATGAATTCTTCTATTTATCTACTATAGAGATGAATTCTTGTCTATCCATCTATAGAGATGAATTCTTGTCTATCCATCTATAGAGAGAATTCTGAGTCTATCCATCTATGAAGATGAATTCTTGTCTATCCATCTATAGAGATGAATTCAGTCACTAAAGATGAATTCTTGTCTATCTATCTATAAAGTTGAATACTTGTCTACCTATCTATAAAGATGAATTCTTGTCTATTTATCTATAGAGATGAATTCTTAATGTCCATCTATAGAGATGAATTCTTGTCTATCCATCTATAGAGAGGAATTCTGGTCTATCCATCTATAGAGATGAATTCTTGTCTATCCATCTATAGAGATGAATTCATGCTATCTACTCAAAATGAATTCTTGTCTATCTATAGAGATGAATTCTTGTCTATCTATCTATAAAGTTGAATAGCATCTGCTAATATCATAAAGATGAATTCTTGTCTATTTATCTATGAGATGGTGTATCTATCCATCTATAGAGATGAATTCTGGTCTATCCATCTATAGAGAGGAATTCTGGTCTATCACATCTGTAGATGAATTCTTGTCTATCCATCTATAGAGATGAATTCATGCCTATCTATAAAGATGGTCTTGTCTATCTACAGATGAATTCTTGTCTATCTGTAAATAATTCTTGTCTATCTATCTATAAAGTTGAATACTTGTCTACCTATCTATAAAGATGAATTTCTTGTCTATTTATCTATAGAGATGAATTCTTGTCTATCCATCTATAGAATGAATTCTTGTCTATCATCTATAGAGATGAATTCTTCATCTATCATCTATAGAGAGGAATTCTGGTCTGTCATCTATGAGATGAATTCTTGTCTATCCTCTATAGAGATAGAATTGTGTCTATCCATCTATAGAGAGGAATTCTGGTCTATCCATCTATGAACATGAATTCTTGTCTATCCATCTATAGAGATGAATTCATGCCCTATCTATAAAGATGAATTCTTGTCTATCTATAGAGATGAATTCTTGTCTATCTATCTATAAAGTTGAATACTTGTCTACCTATCTATAAAGATGAATTCTTGTCTATTTATCTATAGAGATGAATTCTTGTCTATCCATCTATAGAGATGAATTCATCTATCCATCTATAGAGAGGTGATATCATCTAGAGATAATTCTTTGTCTATCCATCTATAGAGATGAATTCATGCCTATCATAAAGATGAATTCTTGTCTATCTATAGAGATGAATTCTTGTCTATCTATCTATAAAGTTGAATACTTGTCTACCTATCTATAAAGATGAATTCTTGTCTATTTATCTATAGAGATGAATTCTTGTCTATCCATCTATAGAGATGAATTCTTGTCTATCCATTTTATGAGAGGAATTCTGGTCTATCCATCTATAGAGATGAATTCTTGTCCATCTATCTATAGAGATGAATTCATTCTATCTATAGAGATGAATTCTTGTCTATCTATCTATAAAGTTGAATACTTGTCTACCTATCTATTAAAGATGAATTCTTGTCTATTTATCCATAGAGATGAATTCTTGTCTATCCATCTAGAGATGAATTTATTTGTCTATCCATCTATAGAGATGAATTCATGCCTATCTATAAAGATGAATTCTTGTCTATCTATGAGATGAATTCTTGTCTATCCTCTATAAAGTTGAATACTTGTCTATCTATCTATAAAGATGAATTCTTGTCCTATTTATCTATAGAGATGAATTCTCTATACATCTATAAGAGATGAATTCTTGTCTATCACATCTATATGAGAGGAATTCCCAATTCTATCCATCTATGAGGCCAGGTAGTATCATCTATAGAGATGAATTCTTGTCAATCACATCTATCAGAGAGGAATTCTAGTCTATCCATCTATAGAGATGAATTCTTGTCTATCCATCTATAGTGATGAATTCACGCCTATCTATAAAGATGAATTCTTGTCTATCTATCTATAAAGTTGAATACTTGTCTATCTATCTATAAAGTTGAATACTTGTCTATCTATAAAGATGAATTCTTAAATCTATTTATCTATGAGATGAATTCTTGTCTATCCATCTATGAAATTAATTCTTGTCTATCCATCTATAGAGGTAGATTTCTTGTCTATCCATCTATAGAGAGGAATTCTGGTCTATCCATCTATAGAGATGAATTCTTGTCTATCCATCTATAGAGATGAATTCCTTCCTATCTATAAAGATGAATTCTTGTCTATCTATGAGATGATTCTTGTCTATCTATCTATAAAGTTGAATACTTGTCTACCTATCTATAAAGATGAATTCTTGTCTATTTATCTATAGAGATGAATTCTTGTCTATCCATCTAGCGAGATGAATTCTTGTCTATCCATCTGAGAGAGATTGCTGGTCTATCCATCTATAGAGATGAATTCTTGTCTATCCATCTATAGAGATGAATTCTTGTCAATCCATCTATAGAGAGGTGGAACTATCCATCCTATAGAGATGAATTCTTGTCTATCCATCTATAGAGATGAATTTACGCCTATCTATAAGATGAATTCTCTATCTATCTATAAAATTCAAATTTTTGACTTATCTATCTATAAAGTTGAATACTTGTCTACCTATCTATAAAGATGAATTCTTGTCTATTTATCTATAGAGATGAATTCTTAATCTATCCATCTATAGAGATGAATTCTTATCCTCCATCTATAGAATGAATTTCTTGTCTATCCATCTATAGAGGAATTCTGGTCTATCCATCTATGAATGAATTCTTGTCTATCCATCTATGAATGAATTCATGCCTATCTATAAAGATGAATTCTTGTCTATCTATAGAGATGAATTCTTGTCTATCTATCTATAAGTTGAATACTTGTCTACCTATCTATAAAGATGAATTCTGTCTATTTATCTATAGAATGAATTCTTGTCTATCAATCTATAGAATGAATTCTTGTCTATCCATCTATAGAGAGGAATTCTGGTCTATCCATCTATAGAGATGAATTCTTGTCTATCCATCTATAGGAAGATTCATGCCTATCTATAAAGATGAATCCTTTCTATTTATCTGTAAAGATGAATTCTTGTCTATTTATCTATAAGATGAATTCACTTATCTATCTATAAAGATGAATTCTTGTCTATTTATCTATAAAGATGAATTCTTGTCTATTTATCTATAGAGAGATGAATTCATCTATTTATCTATAAGATGAATTCTTGTCTATTTATCTATAAAGATGAATTCTTGTCCATATTTATCTATAAAGATGAATTCTTGTCTATTTTTCTATAAAGATGAATTCTTGTCTATTTATCTATAAAGATGAATTCTTGTCTATTTATCTAAAGATGTATTCTTCATTCTATTTGTCTATAGATGAATTCTTGTCTATTTATCTATAAAGATAGATTCTTATCTATCTATCTATAGAGATGAATTCTTGTCTATTTATCTATAGAGATGAATTCTTGTCTATCCATCTATAGAGATGAATTCTTGTCTATCTATAAAGATGAATTCTTGTCTATCTATAAAGACGAATTCTTGTCTATCTATAAAGATGAATTCTGGTCTATCCATCTATGAGAGAATTCTGGTCTATCTATCTATAAAGACGAATTCTTGTCTATCCATCATAAGATGAATTCTTGTCATTCATCTATAAAGATGAATTCTTGTCTATTTATCTATAAAGTTGAATACTTGTCTATTTATCTATAAAGATGAATTCTTGTCTATCTATCTATAAAGATGAATTCTTGTCTATCTATCTATAAAAGATGAATTCTTGTCTATTTATCTATAAAGATGAATTCTTGTCTATTTATCTATAAAGATGAATTCTTGTCTATTTATCTATAAAGATGAATTCTTGTCTATTTATCTATAAAGTTGAATTCTTGTCTATTTATCTATAAAGATGAATTCTTGTCTATTTATCTATAAAGATGAATTCTTGTCTATTTATCTATAAAGATGAATTCTTATCTATTATCTATAAGATGAATTCTTGTCTATTATCTATAAAGATGAATTCTTGTCTATTATCTGTAAAAGATGAATTCTTGTCTATTTATCTATAAAGATGAATTCTTGTCTATCTATCTATAAAGATGAATTCTTGTCTATTTATCTATAAAGATGAATTCTTGTCTATTTATCTATAGAGATGAATTCTTGTCTATTTATCTATAAAGATGAATTCTTGTCTATTTATCTATAAAGATGAATTCTTGTCTATTTATCTATAAAGAGATGAATTCTTGTCTATTTATCTATAAAAGAGATGAATTCTTGTCTATCTATAAAGATGAATTCTTGTCTATTTATCTATAAAGATGAATTCTTGTCTATTTATCTATAAAGATGAATTCTTGTCTATTTATCTATAAAGATGAATTCTTGTCTATTTATCTATAAAGATGAATTCTTGTCTATTTATCTATAAAGATGAATTCTTGTCTATCTATCTATAAAGATGAATTCTTGTCTATTTATCTATAAAGATGAATTCTTGTCTATTTATCTATAGAGATGAATTCTTGTCTATTTATCTATAAAGATGAATTCTTGTCTATTTATCTATAAAGATGAATTCTTGTCTATTTATCTATAAAAGATGAATTCTTGTCTATTTATCTATAAAGATGAATTCTTGTCTATTTATCTATAAAGATGAATTCTTGTCTATTTATCTATAAAGATGAATTCTTGTCTATTTATCTATAAAGAGATGAATTCTTGTCTATCTATCTATAAAGATGAATTCTTGTCTATTTATCTATAAAATGGAATTATTTGTCTATTTATCTATAAAGATGAATTCTTGTCTATTTATCTATAGAGATGAATTCTTGTCTATTTATCTATAGATGAATTCTTGTCTATTTATCTATAAAGATGAATTCTTGTCTATTTATCTATAGAGATGAATTCTTGTCTATTTATCTATAAGATGAATTCTTGTCTATTTATCTATAAAGATGAATTCTTGTCTATTTATCTATAAAGATGAATTCTTGTCTATTTATCTATAAAGATGAATTCTTATCTATTTATCTATAAAGATGAATTCTTGTCTATTTATCTATAAAGATGAATTCTTGTCTATTTATCTATAAATATGAATTCTTGTCTATCTATCTATAAAGATGAATTCTTGTCTATCTATCTATAAAGATGAATTCTTGACTATCTATCTATAAAGATGAATTCTTGTCTATTTATCTATAAAGATGAATTCTTGTCTATCTATCTATAAGAGATGAATTCTTGTCTATTTATCTATAAAGATGAATTCTTGTCTATTTATCTATAAAGATGAATTCTTGTCTATTTATCTATAAAGATGAATTCTTGTCTATTTATCTATAAAAGATGAATTCTTGTCTATTTATCTATAAAAGATGAATTCTTGTCTATTTATCTATAAAAGATGAATTCTTGTCTATTTATCTATAAAGATGAATTCTTTTCTATTTATCTATAAAGATGAATTCTTGTCTATTTATCTATAAAGATGAATTCTTGTCTATTTATCTATAAAGATGAATTCTTGTCTATTTATTTATAAAGATGAATTCTTGTCTATTTATCTATAAAGATGAATTCTTGTCTATTTATCTATAAAGATGAATTCTTGTCTATTTATCTATAAAGATGAATTCTTGTCTATTTATCTATAAAGATGAATTCTTGTCTATTTATCTATAAAGATGAATTCTGGTCTATCCATCTATAGAGAGGAATTCTGGTCTATCTATCTATAAAGATGAATACTTGTCTACCTATCTATAAAGATGAATTCTTGTCTATTTATCTATAAAGATGAATTCTTGTCTATTTATCTATAAAGATGAATTCTTGTCTATTTATCTATAAAGATGAATTCTTGTCTATTTATCTATAAAGATGAATTCTTGTCTATTTATCTATAAAGATGAATTCTTGTCTATTTATCTATAAAGATGAATTCTTGTCTATTTATCTATAAAGATGAATTCTGGTCTATCCATCTATAGAGAGGAATTCTGGAATTCTATCTATCTATAAAGATGAATACTTGTCTACCTATGTAAAGATAGGTCTTGTCTATTTATCTATAGAGATGAATTCTTGTCTATCCATCTATAGAGATGAATTCTTGTCTATCCATCTATAGAGATGAATTCTTGTCTATTTATCTATAAAAGATGAATTCTTGTCTATTTATCTATAAAGATGAATTCTTGTCTATTTATCTATAAAGATGAATTCTTGTCTATTTATCTATAAGAGATGAATTCTTGTCTATTTATCTATAAAGATGAATTCTTGTCTATTTATCTATAAAGATGAATTCTTGTCTATTTATCTATAAAGATGAATTCTTGTCTATTTATCTATAAAGATGAATTCTTGTCTATCTATAAAGATGAATTCTTGTCTATCTATCTATAAAGATGGATTCTTGTCTATTTATCTATAAAAATGAATTCTTGTCTATTTATCTATAAAGATGAATTCTTGTCTATTTATCTATAAAGTTGAATACTTGTCTATTTATCTATAAGATGAATTCTTGTCTATTTATCTATAAAGATGAATTCACTTGTCTAATTATCTATAAAGATGAATTCTTGTCTATTTATCTATAAAGATGAATTCTTGTCTATTTATCTATAAAGATGAATTCTTGTCTATTTATCTATAAGATGAATTCTTGTCTATCTATCTATAAAGATGAATTCTTGTCTATTTATCTATAAAGATGAATTCTTGTCTATTTATCTATAAAGATGAATTCTTGTCTATTTATCTATAAAGATGAATTCTTGTCTATTTATCTATAAAGATGAATTCTTGTCTATTTATCTATAAAGTTGAATACTTGTCTATTTATCTATAAAGATGAATTCTTGTCTATTTATCTATAAAGATGAATTCTTGTCTATTTATCTATAAAGATGAATTCTTGTCTATTTATCTATAAAGATGAATTCTTGTCTATTTATCTATAAAGATGAATTCTTGTCTATTTATCTATAAAAGATGAATTCTTGTCTATTTATCTATAAAGATGAATTCTTGTCTATCTATCTATAAAGATGAATTCTTGTCTATTTATCTATAAAGATGAATTCTTGTCTATTTATCTATAAAGATGAATTCTTGTCTATTTATCTATAAAGATGAATTCTTGTCTATTTATCTATAAAGATGAATTCTTGTCTATTTATCTATAAAGATGAATTCTTGTCTATTTATCTATAAAGATGAATTCTTGTCTATTTATCTATAAAGATGAATTCTTGTCTATTTATCTATAAAGTTGAATACTTGTCTATTTATCTATAAAGATGAATTCTTGTCTATTTATCTATAGAGATGGATTCTTGTCTATCTATAAAGATGAATTCTTGTCTATCTATAAAGACGAATTCTTGTCTATCTATAAAGATGAATTCTTGTCTATCTATAAAGATGAATTTTTGTCTATTTATCTATAAAGATGAATTCTTGTCTGTTATCTATAAAGTTGAATACTTGTCTATTTATCTATAAAGATGAATTCTTGTCTATCCATCTATAGAGATGGATTCTTGTCTATCTATAAAGATGAATTCTTGTCTATCTATAAAGACGAATTCTTGTCTATCTATAAAGATGAATTCTTGTCTATTTATCTATAAAGATGAATTCTTGTCTATTTATCTATAAAGATGAATTCTTGTCTATTTATCTATAAAGATGAATTCTTGTCTATTTATCTATAAAGATGAATTCTTGTCTATTTATCTATAAAGATAGATTACTTGTCTATTTATCTATAAAGATGAATTCTTGTCTATTTATCTATAAAGATGAATTCTTGTCTATTTATCTATAAAGATGAATTCTTGTCTATTTATCTATAAAGTTGAATACTTGTCTATTTATCTATAAAGATGAATTCTTGTCTATTTATCTATAAAGATGAATTCTTGTCTATTTATCTATAAAGATGAATTCTTGTCTATTTATCTATAAAGATGAATTCTTGTCTATTTATCTATAAAGATGAATTCTTGTCTATTTATCTATAAAGATGAATTCTTGTCTATTTATCTATAAAGATGAATTCTTGTCTATTTATCTATAAAGATGAATTCTTGTCTATCTATCTATAAAGATGAATTCTTGTCTATTTATCTATAAAGATGAATTCTTGTCTATTTATCTATAAAAGATGAATTCTTGTCTATTTATCTATAAAGATGAATTCTTGTCTGTTATCTATAAAGATGAATTCTTGTCTATTTATCTATAAAGATGAATTCTTGTCTATTTATCTATAAAGATGAATTCTTGTCTATTTATCTATAAAGATGAATTCTTGTCTATTTATCTATAAAGATGAATTCTTGTCTATTTATCTATAAAAGTTGAATACTTGTCTATTTATCTATAAAGATGAATTCTTGTCTATTTATCTATAAAGATGAATTCTTGTCTATTTATCTATAAAAGATGAATTCTTGTCTATTTATCTATAGAGATGAATTCTTGTCTATTTATCTATAGAGATGAATTCTTGTCTATTTATCTATAAAGATGAATTCTTGTCTATTTATCTATAAAGATGAATTCTTGTCTATTTATCTATAAAAGATGAATTCTTGTCTATTTATCTATAAAGATGAATTCTTGTCTATTTATCTATAGAGATGAATTCTTGTCTATTTATCTATAAAGATGAATTCTTGTCTATTTATCTATAAAGATGAATTCTTGTCTATTTATCTATAGAGATGAATTCTTGTCTATTTATCTATAAAGATGAATTCTTGTCTATTTATCTATAAAGATGAATTCTTGTCTATTTATCTATAAAGATGAATTCTTGTCTATTTATCTATAAAGATGAATTCTTGTCTATTTATCTATAAGAGATGAATTCTTGTCTATTTATCTATAAAGATGAATTCTTGTCTATCTATCTATAGAGATGAATTCTTGTCTATCCATCTATAGAGATGAATTCTTGTCTATCCATCTATAGAGATGAATTCTTGTCTATCTATAAAAGATGAATTCTTGTCTATCTATAAAGACGAATTCTTGTCTATCTATAAAGATGAATTCTTGTCTATCTATAAAGATGAATTCTTGTCTATCTATAGAGATGAATTCTTGTCTATCTATCTATAGAGATGAATTCTTGTCTATCCATCTATAGAGATGAATTCTTGTCTATCCATCTATAGAGATGAATTCTTGTCTATCTATAAAAGATGAATTCTTGTCTATCTATAAAGATGGTCTTGTCTATCTATAAAGACGAATTCTTGTCTATCTATAAAAGATGAATTCTTGTCTATCTATAAAGATGAATTCTTGTCTATCTATAGAGATGAATTCTTGTCTATCTATCTATAGAGATGAATTCTTGTCTATCCATCTATAGAGATGAATTCTTGTCTATCCATCTATAGAGATGAATTCTTGTCTATCTATAAAGATGAATTCTTGTCTATCTATAAAGATGAATTCTTGTCTATCTATAAAGACGAATTCTTGTCTATCTATAAAGATGAATTCTTGTCTATCTATAAAGATGAATTCTTGTCTATCTATAGAGATGAATTCTTGTCTATCTATCTACTAGAGATGAATTCTTGTCTATCCATCTATAGAGATGAATTCTTGTCTATCCATCTATAGAGATGAATTCTTGTCTATCTATAAAGATGAATTCTTGTCTATCTATAAAGATGAATTCTTGTCTATCTATAAAGATGAATTCTTGTCTATCTATAGAGATGAATTCTTGTCTATCCATCTATAAAAGTGAATTCTTGTCTGTTATCTATAGAGATGAATTCTTGTCTATCCATCTATAGAGATGAATTCTTGTCTATCCATCTATGAATGAATTCTTGTCTATCCATCTATAGAGAGGAATTCTGGTCTATCCATCTATAGAGATGAATTCTTGTCTATCCATCTATTGAGAGGAATTCATGCCTATCTATAAAGATGAATTCTTGTCTATTTATCTATAAAGATGAATTCTTGTCTATTTATCTATAAAGATGAATTCTTGTCTATCTATCTATAAAGATGATTTCTTGTCTATTTATCTATAAAGATGAATTCTTGTCTATCTATCTATAGAGATGAATTCTTGTCTATCCATCTATAGAGATGAATTCTTGTCTATCCATCTATAGAGAGGAATTCTGGTCTATCCATCTATAGAGATGAATTCTTGTCTATCCATCTATAGAGATGAATTCTTGTCTATCCATCTATAGAGATGAATTCATGCCTATCTATAAAGATGAATTCTTGTCTATCTATAAAGATGAATTCTTGTCTATCTATAAAGATGAATTCTTGTCTATCTATCTATAAAGATGAATTCCTGTCTATGTATCTATCATGGTGAATTCTTTTCCATCTATCACGATGTATTCTTATCTATATATCTATCTATCCCGAAATATTCTTATCTAACTATCCCGGTATATTCTTATCTATCTATCACGATATATTCTTATCTATATATATATGACGATATATTTTTTATCTATCTGTCAAGATGCATTCTTATCTATCTATCACGATATGTTCTTATCTATCTATCTATCTATCTATCTATCTATCTATCTATATATTCTTATCTTATCTATCTATCTATCTATCTATCTATCTATCTATCACGATGTATTCTTATCTATCTGTCTATCACGATGTATTCTTATCTATCTCTCTATCTGTCTGTCTGTCTATCTATCTATCTATCTATCTATCTATCTATCTCAGTCTGTTCATATCTATCTATCTATCACGATGTATTCTTATCTATCTATCTATCACGATATATTCTTATCTATCTATCTATCTATCTATCTATCTATCTATCTATCTATCACGATGTATTCTTATCTATCTCTCTATCTGTCTCTCTATCTATCTATCTATCTATCTATCTATCTATCACGATGTATTCTTATCTATCTCTCTTTCTCTCTATCTATCAATCACGATGTATTCTTATCTATCTATCTATCTATCTATCTATCTATCTATCTAGTTTACTTTTCTTATTTTCTGAAATTATCAGCGCGTTTATCTTATTAAATACCATCGTATTTACTTTCTTAGATACTATTGTATTTTCTGTGAATATTCCCAATAGAATTGTGCGGTATAATTGTCTTACAACTACACTCCGAAATTATTTTCTTTATGAAGTGCTTAATTCTGAGTGGAATAAAAAGAGAATGGATATTAAGAGCGACAAGTGATAAGGAGAAGGGAAGGGCCATGATCGCCTATCTCCTGAAGGACAATCGCACATAGAAAAAAAAAAGAATCTTCTTTTCTGTGTCGTGTATCTTCGGGTTGTTGGTGATCATGTCAGTATTCAGTTTCCTATCCTTCGTCGCTCTTAGCAACGATTGCCTTTTTACTGCCCCTTCTTGTTCTGTCATACATTTACTCAGACTCGTTAAATTGACTATTCGATTGCTTCTTTTGTTCCTCTTCACTTTAGTACGATTTGTGAGCATTACATTCTCCAAGCCTTCTTTGTCGCCTTATGTGTCCCATAAATTCCATCTCTCTCTTTCTGATTTCATGTATAAATGTCCTTCCGTTTTTCTTAAACTTCTCTTGTCACTCACAGGTTCTTTGAATGTTTTTCCTCAACATCCTTCTGTAGAACCACTTATTTGTTGCGTCATGTCTGCAGAAATCGTCCAACCTTTACTGCTTTATTGGATGACTAGTATTAAATAGTTCAACATTGCTTCTTACTTTCCCTTAATACTTAAAACATTTCCCAGTTATTTAAACTTCTGTACTTATTTGATTTCGACATTTCCAGTTCTTACATCGTTGCTTAGACTGTTTTTTTTTTTTTTGCTGATAACCGTATGTTCTTTATTAATCGCTATTCCTTTCTTCCTGTTTTACTCTCTTGTAGAGCAGTCACTGAAGATTTTTCCGTGCCTCATCTGGGTGTGCTACATTGTTAGGATTATGTCAACCGATAATAAATCCTGGCAGGAAACCAAACTCAATTATTTGCATAAAATCTGTCATAGTGTATATTAAATGATTAATCTTACTTTTCATACTCTACAGGTCATGAAGAGTGAGAACCTGCCAGAATCTACAGAGCTTGCCATCCGATATGTCGGTTCTTTCTTCCTCGTCTTTGGCGTCGTCTTCGGAATTATCAATTGTATCGTCGTTAATCAATCAAAAATGCAAAAGAGTAAAATACATTTCTACCTCGTCGCCCAATCCATCAACGATATTCTCGTCCTCGGAATCTCCTTTCTTGATTTTATTCTTCGCTATGCTTTCAGAGCAGATCTGCATCATTTGACGCCGTTTCTCTGCAAGCTTTGGCCCTTTCTGGAAAGATCGGTGCGCCAAATGGCTTCTTGGATCCTTGTCGGTATTTCTATAGAGCGCCTCACCGGCTGCCTTCTGCCTACCTTTTATTTTACATCCAGACACAAACACCGACCGATTTCCTTTGCTGTCGCTATACTTCTGTTAGCATGTGTAAACTCACCGGTGTTTTATTACAATAAGTTAATATATGTAGCCGAGGTTTCTACAAACTTAACCGGAAGCGGAAATCACAACACAAACAAGACTGGCAGTACGATATCTACCTTACCAATATCTAAAACCAAAGTGTGTGTCATGCCTATCCAATATCATTCAGTTAGTTATATCGTTTTCTATTTAATTTACTGGGCTTTGCCTTTGATTTTTCTTATTTCAACTAATTTGTCTTTAGGAAAATGGCTTCATAACCGGAAACGTTGGAGAAAAGAAACACCTGACATGCGCATTACAGTGCCAAAAACAAAGAGTAGCATGAAACAAAATTTTCGTGAGAGTCTCAACTTCGTATTTATCATAGATACGTTTTTCTTCGTCTGTTTCACACCGCTGACGATATGCGAACTCTCGCAGCTTTACAGGGCTGACTCACTGATAGCAATAAGGACAGTCGGATCTATCCAAGAAGTGTATCCGATTTCCGGGTTATTTCCTGCATCCTGCGTCTCTTTGCAGCTATTCTCTTTTGCATTTTATGCAGTGAAGTTTGTCTTTTACATGTGCATTTTAACTGCATTCCGGATGGATTTTATGAATGTTATTAAAAAATATCTTTGCCGTCGTTACAGAGACAAATATCCGGGAGGAAAGCAACGCGCCAAGATGCGCTTGAACGAAGTAAGCGTGAAAAAGTTTTAGAAAATTACTTTATGAAAACGTCTCAGGAGATTATTTTTGCTTGAAACGAAGTACAATGGGGTTGAATTTAGAATGCTAGCTTTGAAATTATTTTCGCTGATTCTAAAGTGAAGTGAGAAAACTCAACCAGCTACTAAACTTGTACTCAGTTTCACATTTGTATTGTTAATTACACACACACACACACACACACACACACATATATATATATATGTTTTATGATATGCTTTGAGATGGATGAAATGTGCGTTGTGGGGCAGTGGATATCGACTCGGAATGAGAAATCAGAGACCCTTGGGAAATATATTACTCCGTCTCTTCCCTCCAGTTATGGGTTAAACGGCAGGTAAGATTGGGTTCTATAGCCTTGGCTGGCAACCAGTTTACCAAAGAAAGCAATGTCAACCTACTGCGGGATAATCTTCTGCCCAGTCAGTCATGTCTCTTTCGAGACATGATCGCCCAAGCGTGTATCACGTATGGCACTTAACTGACTGAATATAATAGTTGAACATATGATTAAGGCTTCTACTGGGCATAAACTGGGGGATCTGTTTTATATTGTTATGAAGTAATAAATTGATCCCTCACTAATTACTACGTAATAATATAATACATCGCTTCTCCCTCTAGCTATAAGTCAAATAATAGGACAGATTGAGTTCTATAGCTTTGGATTGCAACCAGTCTACTGCAGAAAGCAACGGCAACCTACTGCTGGATAATCTTCTGCCCAGTCAGTCATGTCTCTTTCGAGACATGATCGCCCAAGCGTGTATCACGTATGGCACTTAACTGACTGAATATAATAGTTGAACATATGATTAAGGCTTCTACTGGGTATAAACTGGGGGATCTGTTTTATATTTTTATGAAGTTAATAAACTGACCCCCCCCCCCCACTTATTACTACATAATAATATAATACATATCTTCCTTTTCTAGCTATGAGTCAAATAATAGGACAGATTGTGTTCTATAGCCTTGGTCGGCAACCAGTCTACTGCAGAAAGCAACGGCAACCTACTGCTGGATAATCTTCTGCCCAGTCAGTCATGTCTCTTTCGAGACATGATCTCCCAATGCGTGTATCACGTATGGCACTTAACTGACTGACTGGGTGCTTCACTAGGTTCCTTCATTATCCATAGTTTCACCCTTTGTTTGCATATAAACGGTAGGTGTTCGCTTTCACACTCGGCACTTGGATAAGTTTTACAATGAACAACTGCCTTCCTAAATCTGTTGTTTACTGTTAAATACTACATTTGTTTTTTCTGTCACCTCCTGGTCTTTTCCATGTCCATAATCATCTCTGGTGTTCTTGAAACCAGGTGTTGCTTATTTTCTGTGCACCATTGGACCCATTTTTTTCCTCGGTCACTGCGGTTTCCTAATCCGGAGTTGTCAACTGTTACTCTTTCCCTCTCTTTACCTACTCTTGTTCCTCGGTATGACGGCAAAATGCATCCGGCAGCAAGCCTCTGATCGAGAGATTGTGAGGAGCATGGAACCACTTCTTAATTGCTGTTGTTCCCCGGTCAACTCTGACCCGGATTGGTAGCACTTGTTAGGGTCCCAGCTATGGGCACATAGTTAACCCCCTAAATGGGATCAAAACACTATGAAAGTATAAAAATAGACTTTTATAGAAATATATACAGTTTTGTAAGTAAAATATTACCAATAATACATTTTTGAAGAAAACATTATTACCATAACACATTTTTGAAGGAAAAAAAATATTACTAGCAATACATTTTTAAATACAAAAGTTAGAAGACATTTTCAGTTTTCTAAAATAAAAAGGATAAAAACTAAAAATTTTCATTAAAATATGACTAAATCAACCTTTTCATTATAACCGAACATTATAAAAAACATCTTAGAACCCCACCTTTTTAGCATTAAATAACCCACAGAGATGTTGATATGCAGTTAAACAAAATTCAAACTCAAACTCTTACCTACTCTGATATTCAGGTTTCCCATTATAATTCTAATTTCTTCTGATTTACACTGAGCCTTGGCGCTATACAGTCTGGAGAAGAAAGTTTTTATTTCCGCCTCAATGCTTTGTGTTGCCAGTGCATACATTACTATAACCGCAATGTTGAAAGGCTTTCCTTTCAGTTTGACCAGGAGGACTCTTTCAGGTATCTGGCATTTCCCCAAGACGCAGTTCTTTATGTCTCTGTCCAGTATCAAGCCGACTCCCTTTTCACTATTTTTGCCGTCTGAGTATATTATCCTGTGGTTACCACTGACAAAATCTCCATTGTTTAACGATCTAGTTTCACACATTCTCCCTCCTGCTTGGTGTCTTAGGCAGTGATATTAAAATCGATATGCTTAGGTTTTCCGTTATATAGCCGCATTTGTAGATATCATTATTTGTTAAGATTTTGTCTACGCCAAAGTCGTCTAAGGATGTCAACATCTCTATTACAATGTCGTCTGGTCCTGCTGTTTTGTCTATATATTTTTGCCAGTGAAACTTCCACTTCGGATTTTAATATTTCCGGTCCGTCGGCATTTCTGTGCATTGTCGGTTGTTCTCTCTTGTCGTGGAAGAAATATTCTGTATATTCGGCGGACCTGAAGGAGACTACCACCACTTTTAGATTTGTTTTTTTTTTTTTTTTTTTTTTTGGCGGACCTGAAGGAAATTAGATTTGTTGTTTTTCATTTTTGGCGGACCTGAAGGAGACTACCACCACCTTTAAATTTGTTGTTTTTCATTTTTTTGTTTTTTTACTTTTTTCAGCGCCGCCCTATCGGTTATTACCGATTATCAAAAAAAAAAAAATGAAAAAATTTCAATATTTAAACAATTTTAGGAGGATCTAACTTTCTCATACAACGTTTTAGTAAATCGATCCTCCATTTTGGAACCACTCGCGTTGAGGTCACTTTGGAGTTTTTTCGGACGAGTTTTTGCTCTTGTTTTTGTCTTTTTCAAGTTTTCTTCATTTCTTAGGATGGCATCTCCATCGGAAACTCCAAGAATGGCTTTATTCAAAAATTTCTCAAAGGATTCAGCTGTTGAATATGCGCAAGCAAAAAAATTAATTGCACAGGATCGATTGACTATAAGGTTGTATGAAAAACTAATATCCCCACCCCACTAAAATTGTTTAAACGTTGAAATTTTTACAATTTCTTTTGTCCATCGGTAAGTTTAGGGTTTAATCGATAAGATTGCACTGATAAAAGTAAAAAAAAAATTAAATTTACAAGTGGTGGTAATGTCGTACTGGCGAGTCGTTCTAAACTGGAGGATCGATTTACTATAACGTTGTATGAAAAACTGAGCCCCCACCAAAAATGGTTTAAATATTGAAATTTTTCCTTTTTTTTTTTTTGTCAATCTGAAAGTTTAGTAGTGTAATCGATAAGATTGCACTGAAAAAGGAAAAAAAATGAAAAACAACAAATTTAAAGGTGGTGGTAGTCTTCTTCAGGTCCGCCGTATATTCTTGCCATCGCTGAAGTCTTTTGTTTATTCCTCTAACTTGTGCGTTCCATCATTGGATTTTATACACCTTGTTGAGGGGCATGTTTTTTGTCCTGTTAGTTGCTAGTTTTTTTGGGGGGGGGTTATCGTTTCACCCGAAGCAAGGCGGTAACGCCACTGATGCGCAGGGGGCTACATAACAGAAAAACATTAGACAGTAAAGGGACAGACGAACAAGTTACGGGTGGTGTCAAAGAAAGGAGCAGGAGATGGATTGGAATACAGGTGTGATGACAATTGCAAAGGTAGAGAGAAAAGAAAAGATAAAGGGTGAAGTCGAAAGAACTGGAGTCAAGAGGCTAAGAGATGGGTATTGACATTGCATTTAAATTCCTGGAGGTTGTAGCCGTCAGGAAAGTAGGAATATGGAAGAGAGTTTCAGAGGCAGGAAGTGGGAGAAAAAAAGCTGATGGAGTAGAATTGTCGGCTGCATTTGGTTGATCTAAATGTGAATGGGTGGGACCCAGTTGCCAGTCTGGTTGCACGAGTAATCTTTTACTTTTATGCTTGTCGCATTTAGTAGTCATGCTCAACCTCTCTATTTCTGCACATTTTTCTTTGAGCCATTTCTCCTTATCCTGTCTACAATTAATCCATTATAAATCTAAATATACACACACAAACTGATAAATGTATACCAGGATCATGTATCCCAGCCAAATGTGCGCGATATGGTGGCAGGATTTGATAAACTTAAAAATACTTTCAGGTAACATAACCCAGTCTACTCAGATGGTTTCTGATTTTAAGGAATCCCAAGTGTCCAAATGTGACTCCCAAGTCTCCTAGGCTACCTCATCCTGAACCTTATCCCTCAACAGCCTTCAACCCTACTACTGTCTCTCATGGACAGAAATATACAGCGTATCAGTTTCTCGGGAACATGGCAAAAAGGGTTAAGACCAGTCAACAAACGGACACATCTGTGATATTGAACGTGATATTTACTAAAAATCATATTAATCCTCAAAACATGTTAACATCTTCATTCAAGATCATAATATTTAAGAGTTTTGCTTTCTCTCGTAGCAAGGAATTTATTATTATTATTATTATCAGTCTTTAAAAGAATTATCGTAAAACAGTATCGACCACATTTACTGGTACCAGCTGATTCATCCTACTTATACATTCCACAACATATTTATATATATATATATATATATATATATATATATATATATATACATATATATATATACACTACCGGATATAGTTATTAGGTCGCCCCAGTTTTTGAAAAGAAATGATGTATTTCATACTATTTTTCGTATTTATTGCCAAGTGGATAATTCTAAATGAAAATAGAATTGTTCTTTTGTTAATATTGCACAATAACATGTGCAACAAATGAACTGTTCTAATGTCCAGTTATGTGCTCCCTTCCCCATGCTAGTCTCTTCTTCTCATTGGCTGGCAGAAGCAGAGGCTTCTTGGCTGCCTTGTAAAATTTTTCAAAGTAATAATAACAAAAAAACCATTCTGATTTTATTTAGAATTATCAACTTAGCAATCAATATTAAAAATAGTATGAAACATATTTTTTTAAACTGGGGTGGCCTAATAATTATGGCCGCTAGTATATATATATATATATATATATATATATATATATATATATATATCATATCATATCATATCACCCCGAGCAAGGCGGTAACGCCACTGATGTGCAGGGGGCTACGTAAGCGTGAAAAGATTAGAAGAGAGAAAGACGGAAACCACATCCTAAACATGGAACAAGGGATGAGCCTCTACACCTGTTCAATAGACGTGGGTCGAGTGTGAACCGGTCGATAGTTTAGACTCTCTACTCCAATTGAAGAAGGAAAAAAAAGTAACGGTGGTGGGTGGTGAGTTAACTAAATTTTAACTTAGTCAAAGTCCGGTCAAAGAAATGTTTTTGAAAAAAGATAAAGAACACTCGTTCAAATAACCATGAAACTTTTTAAAAATTAGCCACAAAAAAATAAAACAAAATAAAATCAAAGCAAAATTATAACTTAATTTTAAGAATATTTCAAAGCTGATCCTAACCCAAACGCACGTGTACTAACGCCAGTAGAAAAAATAATTATTTTATCTTTTGGCTCAGGAGTGGTGGGGGTCAACTAGACAATGACCAGGCAAAAGACGAACAAGGAATTTGACAGGACTTTTTTTTTTAAATAAAAAGGACAAAATATACATTTATTAACGAAACTGGTTATAAACAACTGACAATTTGAAATGATTTGTTTAAACATTTTTTTTTTGATCGATACTCGTATTTTAAGTAGATATTCTGCTTATAATCAAACAGTATTATATATTTATTTCTACCGGCCTGATTATTTACCTGCCGAATGACACACATTTTCGTAACAAATATTTATCGTAAAACTACTAGGATGCTCTCTGAAAGGGCACTACAAATGAAGAAAGACTTGTACCTATGCTTCATTGATTACGCGAAAGCATTCGACAAAATACGACACAAAGAATTGATGGAAATGATAGGAAACCTCGACATTTTCGGCAAAGATATAAGAATAATCAAGAATCTCTACTGGCAGCAAACGGCCTGCATACGGACAGGTAACGACCTCAGTAGATACACAAAGATAGAAAAAGGCGTAAGACAAGGCTGTGTCTTTTCACCGGATTTGTTCAACCTATACAGCGAGAATATTTTGAGGACCCTAGATGACACACCAGGATTTATTATTGGAGGCCACAACCTGAACAACATAAGATACGCGGACGATACCGTACTGATTGCGGACACGGAAGGGAAACTGCAAGATCTCATACAGAAAGTAGCAGTGGAGAGTGACAAGATGGGACTACAAATAAACTTTAAGAAAACTGAGTGCATGGTCATCAGCAAAAAATACAACCCAAAATGCCAAATACAGGTGGGGGATAACAGAATCAAACAAGTCCAAGAATTTAAGTACCTAGGAAGTGTTCTAACAGGAGATGGAAAGTGCGACACGGAGATCCGAAGGCGAATTGGCATGGCAAAGGACGCGTTCCAGAAGATGAGCAAAATACTAACACACAGGAAGATCTCAATAGAAACGAAGAAAAGAGTGCTAGACTGCTACGTGATGTCAGTTCTTCAGTACGGCTGTGAATGCTGGACAATATCATCGAAAATGAGGACAAAACTGGAAGCGGCCGAAATGTGGTTCTACAGAAGGATGCTACGGATATCGTGGACTGAGCATACAAGCAACGACGAAGTGTTAGAAAGAATGGCAACAAAAAGGAAATTGATGCTGAGCATCAGGAAGAGACAACTGAAGTTCCTGGGACATGCAATGAGGAAGGAAAGCCTGGAGAACCTGATACTGACTGGTCAGATAGAAGGAAGGAGAGACAGAGGAAGGCAGCGGATAACATATTTGCAGGGCCTGATCAGGTGGATGACGGAACGGGGGTTGCCAGGAGCAACAGGAGCAAACATACTAAGAGCCACAAGGGATAGGGAGACGTGGAGATCCATGATCGCCTACGTCCTGAAGGGACAAGGCACATAGAAGAAGAATGTTCAAACCAAACATTTCGAATTGTCAGTTGTTTATAACCAGCTTCGTTAATCTTCGTGAATTTCCGTAACATGATGATTATCGTAAATAATCAGGCCGGTAGAAATAAATATATAATACTGTTTGATTATAAACAGAATATCTACTTAAATCCAAGTATCTATCAAAACTAATGTTCAAACAAATCATTTCGAATTGTCAGTTGTTTATAACCAGCTTCGTTAATCTTCGTGAATTTCCGTAACATGATGATTATCGTAAATAATCAGGCCGGTAGATATAAATATATAATACTATTTGATTATGAACAGAATATCTACTTAAATACGAGTATCTATCAAAAATAATGTTCAAACAAATCATTTCGAATTGTCAGTTGTTTATAACCAGCTTCGTTAATCTTCGTGAATTTCCGTAACATGATGATTATCGTAAATAATCAGGCCGGTAGAAATAAATATATAATACTGTTTGATTATAAACAGAATATCTACTTAAATACGAGTATCGATCAAAAATAATGTTCAAACATATCATTTCATATATATATATATATATATATGTGTGTGTGTGTGTGTGTGTGTGTGTGTGTGTGTTTGTGTGTGTGTGTGTGTGTGTGTCTATAACCCGTTACAGAATTATAGAAGAATGCTATAGATTTAAGTTCTGTCACTGGAAAATCTTTTTTTTTAAACTGGCTAACAGAGATTAATTTACTTGTGTAAACAGACGCGCTCCAAAATTTGGAATTTTTATATTCATATATATTAACCAATCAGTGGTGTCATATGAGGCGCGTTGCATTCTTAGAATTTGCAGACAATTAATATGTGTTGTGAGCTACGAAATTTTGGAGGATCACTTCAGAATATGATCAACTTGAAACGGATATTTAAAAATTAGGAACATACTTATTAACTAATAAGCTTGAAATTAATAAATCTAATTTTGGTCTTTTTCTGAAGCCGATATTTCACTATGAATGTGACCAATTTCATTCGCTAGTTAGTTTTTCAGTTTAATTTTGACCATGGTTGTTGTTTGTTACACAAAACTGAAATATTGACACTTCATTAATTACTCACATTTTCGTAACACGAAAATGCATACCGATATTGACACATAAAAAGATATGTCCATTAATTTTAATTACGGTCGTCAACAGGACTATTAAGACAGTTCACAGCTTATTCATACTTTCAACTAATACAATTTATACGCATACATAAAAAAACGTACATCCCTGTCACGCACATTCTCACACGTAGACGCATCCTATTTTTTATACTGACGCAATTGGTTCGGTTGTACTGTAGAAAATGATACACAAAATATTTTGTGTAAAGTTGTTTTGCTAACAAATATTTTATAATTAATTCATTTCAGTTTGAAAGAAAAATGATATTCAAATAATAATAAAACATATTTAAATTTGTAGAACCGCGTTGAAGTTTCGCTCATTTCTTCGTTTTATACCGCCACAGGCACGCCCCATATATATATATATATATATATATATATATATATATATATATATATATGGGTGAAATATGTATCATCCAAGGTAATAATCAAAAATCCTTTATAAAATATTACTCTGTTAAATTAAATAAATGAATTTAACATTGAGTTCTCTCGAGTTCGTCTCTTTTGGAATTTACCCGGAATACATACCAAGTGTACTATGGTATATATATATATATATATATATATATATATATATACAAAAATCTAGAATTGAGCCACCACCTATCGCGGTTTCACACGAACGGTTCTTCAGGGCAAGAAAACCGTTCGTGTGAAACCGCGGTAGGTGGTGGCTCAATTTTGGATTTTTGTGTTGTATTCTGCTCTACTTTCGTACTTTCGTATCAAGCACTTTGCTGTTAAGTTTTCGTCTTGGGTTTTTTTTCTTTCAAACGAGCACTAGACTTATTGTTCTTGTGCGCTGTTTGTTTCTTTTTTCTCCCCCTTTATTTAACCCACGAGGTAGTCCACGCCGGGTTAGAAGACGGTTTATTTTACTGTTAGCATTATTTTCGGATATTTAGTCAGTTATTAGTGTTGACTTACTGTAATATATAGGAACTAATTATGTAAATTATCAATTACTCAGAGGCAAAGAATTATTTACCTTAATTATATTTCAAATAAACCCTCTACACATAAGTACATGTCCAGAAACTTGGTAAGCTGTGCGATTGATATAATTCGGAAATAAAAAGTCAAATCAGAAAATATGAAAAAATTCAAAAGAAAATATATAAGACTATTATGATCACGTGTATTTCCACACAGCTACATTCACTCATTGTACATATACACACGCAACAATCACGTGATAATCTTGCTTTCCTGCTTCTTTACGGGGTGTATATTGAGCAGACTAGTGGTACACACGGGGACAGATAAGGTACGTATATATTTTGGCATCATCTTTTCTTTTAAACAAGTTGTGTTAAACGATAGAGACAACATCGTGTTGGGGTAACTGATGCATAGTAATTTAGATTTGAATTTCACATGGCACAAGGCCATTTCCCAAAGAACTTCCTAACTAAATTCCTGCATTCCAACAATTATTTTTATACGGTTGAAATCATTCATTAAATTAGCAAATAGAAAATTGAATGAAATGCTCAAAGCATTAATTGTAATTATATAAAGTGTATTAACAAATAACAGAAATACATACTTGAAAAGAGGTTGAATATGTCTGATTAAAATGTATTTAATTTCTGCATAAGATTGTGTTAAAGCTTTTGAGGTAAGTTGTAAAGTTCAAAAGAATGATTTAGTAAGAAAAGGTGAGTTAGTCTTTACATGTTGTGCGTGTTAAGATTCTTGCGCCAACTGTAATAATTTTTACAAGGGTTATTTAAAGAAATAAACGGCATCTACTTGCGTCTTGAAATTAGTGAGAGTATTACTTGATATTAAAAAACGCAAAACCCGCAATAGCATGCTGCTATTGTGGGCAGCTGTGACTGCCTTGCTTTGTGTTCTGTGCTTCTGCTGCAAGCTTGTTCCTGGGTGTACCACCTGTCTGCTATATATACATCCCGTAAAGAAGCAGGAAAACAAGATTATCACATAGTTGTCGCGTGTTTATATGTAAAATGAGTGAATGTAGCTGTGTGGAAAAACACGTGATCATAATCATCATTTATTCATCACACCCAGATGGTGCATAGGGCAACGACTTTTTGTTGCTGTTTCTGTAACAAACTGTTTTTTACGGGGCAGGGTTGTTAAACCTGCACCCAACCCCCAAACCTGGAGGACCAGTGGACTATTCTTGGTCCTCACGTTTACAGCACCTGGTATTCCCAAATGGTCACCCATTTAAGTACTGACCAGGCTCGATGTTGCTTCACTTCGGTGATCAGACGGGAACTGGTGTATTCAACACGATATAGCCATAGACACGTGATCATAATAGTCTTATATATTTTCTTTTGAATTTTTTCACATTTTCTGATTAGACTTTTTATTTCTGAATTATATCAATTGCGCAGCTTACCAAGTTTCTGGACATGCTCTTAGTTGTGTTTAGAGGGTTTATTTGAAATATAATTAAGGTAAATAATTCTTTGCCTCTGAATAATTTGATTATTTACATAATTAGTTCCTTCGAATTCAAATTCTCTAACGAATTTTTACGGCATTTAAAATCATTAACAACCAAGTATTCCATATAATTCACGCATCTACGTGAGCAAATATCTTCACGTGTGCATGTTGTTTACTTGATTACTGCTTTTGAATTTGAAAATCTTTTATAACGTTTATTTATTTTCTTTTAAAATGTTGCAACACTTTTCCTGCTACAAGGCAATATTTGATTTTTAACCTATAATATAGTCCCTGATGATGAACAATGACGTTCGTAAGTACTAGGACAACCTTTGGAAAATTTTTATGCAAATATAATTCGAAAATAAAAAGTCTAATTAGAAAATACGAAAAAATTCAAAAGAAAATATCTAAGACAATGTTGTCTCTATCGTTTAACACAACTTGTTTATATATATATATATATATATATATATATATATATATATTTGTGTGTGTGTGTGCGCGCGTGCGTGTATATATATATATATATATATATATATATATATATATATAAATCCAAACGTATTTATATATATATATATATATATATATATATATAAATTCAAACAACCCACACTTAATAAAATCAAGTTTAAATCTGGCCATAACACATTACATTGCGTTTAGATATATGGTTCTGTTATCATTTTGAACTCTCACGCGGTGTGACGTCATAGAAGCGCATTACAAATTTACAAACTGCGTTTGCTATTTTTGGAAACTGTTATCGTTGCTTAGCAAAATTTTACGTCAACACAAGATAAAATATTCGCTGACGGTGGATGTTTTTATGTTAACGTCCTTGTAACCTCTCTGAAGATGGCTCATGGGAGCCGAAAGCTTAGAATCAACTTAATAAAAACATTATCCAAATGTTGGAGAATTTTTGCCTTAATTTTCACCTGAAATTAAATCCAAAATACAACGTTTAGAACGGCTCATGATTAAACATAATAGACATTCATTGTCTCTTATGTTTAACAGTATATGTTTAGAAAATTATCTGCTGCCTCGATACACTATATATATATATATATATATATAATCTGCAAGAGTAAAACAAAAATCACGACAATGTGCGCATTATATCTAGTCCAGTTTCTAATCGGGTGTGCTGGAATATTTCCTCAGCATTTGAGAATGTGACGTGGCCTATTCTTTCCTTGAAATCACTGGCTTCTTGATGGTGGTTTCCCAGAATTAGAACGATATACAGAAGCGATCCCTGTTAAGAGGTACCTTTTTAAAAAATAAAGTTTTTGTTCTGTGGTCTGGTAGGCCACTTTAAATAAAACTTTTAGTAAGTAATAAAAAAAAATAATTAATTATTTTAATGTTAAAACATAATTGTTTAAAATTCTGTTTTCTTCGAAAGATGGGCATTCTTAAAAAGGTAATTGTGTCTTTCGTAACTGTATGGGTAAGCCGTTTCCCTTCGTTGAGATGTTAAGACGTCTCTATTGGCTGAGTGGTTAAGAAATATCTCTCGGCTCAATGGTTAATTCCTCTCTCGAGGCTAAGTGATCAGGATATCTCTGTTGTTAAGTGGTCAAGTTGGATCACTTAGCTGAATAGTTAAGCATGATAAGCTTAAAAGTTGTCTTCAAGGATGGATGGAATTCAAGTTCATCCTTGGCATGAGGAAACAGTTTCTTTAATATGACCCACTTTAGAAAGGCAGATGTTCATTTCGCTGTTCAAAAAATGATTTCAACTCTAATAGGTGTAACCACTGAGAATATTCTTTCTCGTAACAGGAAATAATGTCGGATAAGAAATTTATTAATTTCTTTAACATTATAATAGTGATTATTACAAAGCCAAGGTCCTGGGCATGACGATAAACTGCATCCGGCAGCAAGGACTCTGATTAGGAGGTTGTGAGGAGCATGGAACTACCTATTAATTGCTTTTATTTCCAGGTTCACTCTGACTGAGGTGGTAGCACCTGTTAGATTCTCAACTATGGGCAAATAGTTAACCCCAAACAGGGGTCAAAACAATATGAAAGTATAAAAATACACTTTTATAGAAATATATACATAAAAATAAACTTTTATAAGAAAATATACATTTCTGAAGGAAAAATATTACCAACAATACTTTTTTGAAGAAAACGTTTTACCGTGACACATTTTTGAAGGAAAAAAATTGTTCTCAGCAAAACAGTTTTGAATACAAAACTAAAAGACATTTTCAGTTTTCTAAAATAAAAAAGAATAAAAACAAATTTTCATTAAAATCTGACTAAATTAATCTTGTCACTATAACTGAACATTAAAAAAACCCCTCAAAACACAACCTTTTTGGCATTAAATAACCCACAGAGGTTGATTTGCCGTTAAACAAAACTGAAACTCAAACAAAGCCAATCACACGGAAAACTGGGATAAAGATGTCTGACTTGAAAGAGGAAAGAAACAATTTTCTACTCACATAACAAATTTCATCCAAGTTTCCAAACAAGTAACGGGGTTCGGCGAACATTAAATGACCCTCGACCTGGACTTTTTTCAATGGTTCCATGAAACACTGCAAAGAAAATGTGAGAGAAAAATAAAGATATTCATGTATTTTTTCATTTACTCACGTCCACCTTTAACTTCCTATTAAGTTATTTCAAGTTGTCATTATTTATCTATAAGCTGAAAACGATTACTCTATTAATGCTTATAGCCATTCTGCACAATAGGTCCCCAGTAAATCTTTAGATCAATATTCCTCATATAAAATTATATATATATATATATATATATATATATATATATATATATATATATATAACAAAAATTAAGCCAGACACAGTTATTAATAATTACAGTTAAAATTATATATATATATATATATATAAACAAAAATTAAGCCAGACACAGTTATTTCATGGTGAATCGGAAGTGTGGGCCTATTTCAGGCGAACCATCGTCAGCTTCGGTTTTTATTTTACAAAAGATTTTACACGAATGAGATTTACAAAGACCTAAAAAAACGAATAAAAATAACGGTCGCTCCCTTAAAAGAGACATTTTCTCACCTAACCCACATTCTTTACGTTTCAAATCCAGGTTTCTGCAAACTACCTAACTGTTAGACGAATGTATGATCGAACTTTTGTTGACATTGGCCGCTACGCGTGTCATCTGATTATATGTTGCGTGTATATATGATTATATACGAATATGTGTATGTATCCACCAAACTGATGAATTTTTCTTAAATTTTCTCTTTTAAGGGAGTGACTGTTATTTTTATTCGTATTTTTTAGGTCTTTGTGAATCTCATTCGTGTAAAATCTTTTGTAAAATAAAGACCGAAGCTTCCGATTCACCATGAAATAACGTGTCTGTCTTAATTTTTCTAATATTTGCTCTATATGTATTTATATGCATATATGCTTAGAGCTCTCTTAGAGAGTTATCCTACCACTGTATGTACAGGATACTCCTTTGGATTCTTGTATACCCACACTGCATGCTAATATATGTATATATATATATTTTTTTATAAGCGTTTCACCCCGAGCAAGGCATGTCACTGCCACTACTGTGCAGGGGGCTACGTAGAGTGGAGAAAGGCTGATTAAATATAGGAAAAGACAGAGGGTGGGTGATAGGCGGGTAAGGATACCGAGAATGAGGGTTGGGTAGATGAGAGTGTTGAGAGAATAGTTGGGAGTTAGTGTGATAGGAGGTGTCTATTGACCCTACATTTAAACACCTGGAGATTGTAACTGGAGTAGATTGTTGTGTCGTCGGCATACATGCCAACTTGGGATCTAATGGTGTCGGGGAGATCATTAATGTAGATCAGAAAGAGCGTGGGACCTAGGATAGAACCTTGAGGAACGCTCGCGTTCGTCTGGTAGTTTTGGGAGGCATGCCCATTAAATACCACCTTCAATGTGCGGTTAGAGAGGAAAGACTGGATGAGGTCAAACAGATGTCCAGTTATCCCATAGCTCCGCAGTTTGCACAAGAGGCCAGCATGCCAGACCCTGTCGAATGCTTTGGAGATATCCAAGGCAACGGTTCGGGCTTCACCATTCTTGTCAAGTGCCTGGTATATGTACTCGGTGATGGTCGTTAGCATATCAGCAGTAGACCTGGTGAAGCGAAACCCATACTGTTTGTCAGAGAGAAGCCTGTTGGCCATAAGATGCTGAATCACCTCGGCGTTGATAATGGCTTCGAAAACTTTGCCAAAGATTGGAAGGAGACTAATAGGACGGTATTTGGCGGGGTCTGAGGGTTCGTTAGAATTCTTAAATATAGGTACTACGCAGGAGGATTTCCAACAGGAAGCAGATAGGCAGAGGTTATAGAGTTTAGAGAGGGCAGAGGAGAGTTCTGGGGCACAATTTCTTCAGTACTATGACTGGGATTCCGTCACCGCCGCTCGCTTTGTGTGGGTCAAGTTGCGCAATTATCTTGGCGATCAGCGAGGGTGTAATGTGGACGTTATTTAGTTGAGCCTTAGTTCTGGGTGGGAAGTCTGGTGTAGGTATTCCTAACGAGTCTATACATATATATATATATATATATATATATATATATATATATATGTATGTATGTATGTATGTATGTATGAGAAAAAATATATATAATCCTGTTCTTTGCCACATATAAACCAAATACACAATTGTCTTTATCATAAGAGAGCATATATATATATATATATATATATATATATATATATATATATATATAGGAAAAACTACTAAAAAGTTGTAAGTTTAAAAATGTATTTTTTTGACAGTATTTATTTCTATTATTATGTTTGATATTTCAGACCGTCGTCGGCCTTTCATCAGAAACAAATGATTTTAAAATTTAAATTAGAAACGTTTTCGCGAGGAGCGTTCGTCCGAGATATTGTTTACATCACGTGACGCAGAAAGCGACTGATGTTTTTAATATTTGTAAACGTAAACCTATCTTTAATAATACTACAATAGTTCAAATATCTTTAATAATATTTCAATAGTTAAACATTTTTTAAATACACTTAAAAATATTTTTCTTTAAAACAACATTTATAAGGATTTTTATGTAGTAATTAGTGAGGGATGAGTTTATTACTTCATAACAATATGAAACCGATCCCCCACTTTATGACCAGGAGAAGTCTTAATCATGCTTCCAACTGTTATATTCAGTCAGTCAGTTAAGTGCCATACGTGATACACGCTTTGGGCGATCATGTCTCGAACGAAACTTGACTGACTGGGCAGAAGATTATCCCGCAGTAGGTTGTCATTGCTTTCTGCGGTAGACTGGTTGCCAGCCAAGGCTATAGAACCCAATCTGTCCTGTAATTTAACTCATAACTGGAAGGAATAGACGGATTAATACCTTCCCAAGGGTATTTGCGTGTAAGTGAATGCAATGAATTCAACTGGAATTCGAACTCGGCTCTCCGATTTCTCGTTCCGAGCCGATATCCACTGCGCCACAACGACAATTACGCTATTTAAATAAATAAAAAAAAAGGTATCTTGTCAAACAAATGTATCCACTAAAAATATAACTTTTCATGCTGTCATGACTCAGCTATCTTCTTATTTTTACCAAACTCCATATAAATAAGCGGGATATGGCAGCAAGTCAAAAAACCCAACCCTGATGAGTGGTGACTTCGAAGTCGGCATGAACCTCTTTTCAGTCCAAGTGAAAAATTCGTTGCATTAATCATATATATATATATATATATATATGAAATGATTTGTTTGAACAATATTTTTGATCATTTCAAATTGTCGGTTGTTTATAACTAAGTTTCGTTAATATTCTACAAATTCATGGATAATAAATATTTCGCAGCTAAGACGCCACTTCTCAAACCCAAATAATACAACAGTTAATGTTTAAAATCACCCAGAAAATAGTCACATACAGACACTCACGCGCCAATAGATATTTGTAACGGCGATCTGCAAAATATTTTCCTCGCTCATTCAAAAAACAGAAAAAAAAGATATAGAAAAGTTTAAAGAGAAAGAAGGTTAGAATTAACCTATTTCAACGTGTATCACCTGAAGAAGGCTGGAGTGTGCAAGGGTTGAAACGTCGAGAATATGACAGTAAAGATGAGGAAAACAGTTTGAACGATGTAAAAAGTGCAAATAGATATATAAACTTATCTCAGCATATATCTTGAAAAAAAGAAATCAAAAACTCTAGTCAGAACGAAATTGTTCTGAGAACCTATCTTTTTCTATGTGCCTTGTTCTTTCAAGACATAGACGATCATGGCCTTCTACGTCTCCCTATTCCTGATGGCTTTGAGCACGCTTTCTCCTTTTTGTCATTCACCTGCTCAGGCCTTTCAAATATGTTATCCGCTGCTTTCTTCTGTCTTATTTAATCTTTATCTGGTCTCTTAGTATCAGGTTCTCCAAGTCCTCGTTCCTTATTGCATGTCCCAGGAACATTAAATGTTAAGTTAGTAAAAGCCAAAAGAACTGTTAATCTCATAGTTAACATTGACAGTGTCTCATGAACATTGTAATATTGATTAAGCCATTAGGTGTGTTTGTTTTGTTTGTTTTCTTTCCGTAAAATAAAAAGTGCTTAATATAAATATTTAAGCACTAATATTTATTCGAGTTTTCAGGGATGAATACGAAAGCAAAACTAGTTCCAAAATTATTTGTGCATTTAATTTAAAAGAAAGTTTGCTTTTAAATGAATCATTAATTTTCTTAATTATCATATGATTGTCATATATCATGATTTATTGTCATAATTGTCATATCATTTTTATCTGTTCTAATTAATTGCCACAATTTTCATCATTTTCATTTTATTTATTCAATTTTCGTTTTAAATTTTGCTTTTTATTGCCAACCAAAACGCTTGAGCACACTTGATCACATTGACTGTATATACGTGTACATACGTGTTTTAAGACCATGAGATGGTCGACGAGAAAGATAACTTCGCTCTTGAAGAGTTCCCACACGGCTTCTCTTCTCTTCATTTCCTTGCATGATAGTCTGAGAGGATCTGCCTTCGTATCAGGGGAGGCAATTAAATCTGACCAGTGCAGGTTCTAGAAATAAACAAATAAAATATAGGTTAAATACATAAAAAATATATAATTCTATGAAAAGAAAATTTTGTTTCAGTAAACAAAAAAGAAAACAAAAAAAAACTCAAGAATAAGTAAATTTAACTTTGTTGCAAATTGAAATTGATTTCTTGGTACTTAAAATGGTTTGGAAAACTCTGCCTATATGTGAAAAATTTGTTTTTCATAACAAATTCGGAGGAGCCCCAAATACCAATTACAGGTTAGGGATACTAAAATCAAGCAAGTACAAAAATTTAAGTACTTGGGAAGTGTTCTAACGGAGGACGGAAAGTGCGGCACTGAGATCTGAAGGCGATTTGGAATAGCGAAGGATGCATTGCAGAAGCTAAGCAGAGTATTAAGAGACAGGAAAATTCCGCTAGAAACAGAAAAGTGAGTACTGGATTGCTATGTGATGTTTATCCTTCAATATGGTAGTGAATGTTGGATATTATCATCGAAGATGAAGGAAAAACTTGAAGCAACTGAAATGTGGTTCTACAGAAGGATGATGTGAATATCATGGATCGAGCATGTGAGCAATGATAATGTTTTAGAAAGGATGAAAACGAAAAGGAAATTAATACTGAGCATCAGGAAGACAGCTGAAGTTCTTGGGAGATGCAATGAGGAAGGAGGGCTGGAGAATCTGATACTCGCAGCTCAGATAGAGGAAAAGAGAGACAAAGGAAATTAGCGGATAACATATTTGAAGGGCCTGAGCAGGTGGATGGCAGAGTGGGGTTTGGTGGGGTAACAGGAAAAAGTGTGCTAAGATTCACCAGGGATAGGGAGATGTGGAAAGGCATGATCGCTTGCGTCTTGAAGGGACATGGTACATAGAAGAAGAAGAGTGTTCAACGCTAAACGCTTCATTTTCGGGCGTATACACAGCTAATAGCCTGGTCAGTACTTAAAAGGGTGACCATTTGGGAATATCAGGTGCTGTAAGCGTAAGGACCAAGAATGGTCCTCCAGGTTTGGGTGCAGGGCTAACAACCCTGCCCCATAAAAACAGTTTGTCACAGCAACAAAAAGTTGCTATCCTATGCAGCTAAGGGTGTGATGGATAAATGATGATGATACAGCTAATGTCTATTTTTTCAGATTAATAAACAACTGTTTTTTTTTTCATATTTTTAATCAATCAAGGCAATAATGCCACTAAGAATCAATGCATAATCGGAGTGAAAGAGAATGATTTATAAGGGACTCGTATCCATTTACTAATTTGGTTTTCTGAATGACACCTAACCTTTTTCTTTTTTTTTTAATCGTATCACCACGAGCAAGGCGGTAATGCCACTGATATGCAGGGGGCTACATAAGCGTAAAAGATTAATTAGAAGAGAGTGAAGAGGAAGACGAACCAGTTAGAAAGGAGCAAGAGAAGGATGGGAATACAGGTGTGATGACAGTTGCAAAGGTGGAGAGAAAGGAAAGGATATATGGGGTGGTGAAAGAACTCGAGTCAAGTTGTTAATAGATGAGTATGGACATTGCACTTAAATTACTGGAAGTTGTAGCTGTCAGGAAAGCAAGAATATGGAAGCGAGTGAAAAAATATTTGTTAAAATTTATTTCGTATTATTATCAATCTCTTTTACACGCCCCATATATAAACAATGATTGAGTACAATGTTTCTTGAATGTTGTAAAAATTCGTGGAAGGTGATGTAGAAAGAAACCGGAAAACCAGTCCTACACAGGAAACAAGTGACAAGCCTCTACTTCAGATCAAAAGACCGGAGTGAGATTTGAACCGGACGAAAGTCGAACCTATGTACACCTGATTTAAAATTATTAAATTTATTTATTATTAACATGTTAACATTTATTCCTATGTACACCTATTAAACTTTACACGACAATAATAATTACAAGGAGACAAAAAAGTTGCACGAAAAAATATGACAAATGGATAAAAATAGGTAAAACTTTATTATAAAAAGCGTAAATTTTATGTTTATTTCCGATTTAATTTTATGCAAACAATAAAAATAAACAAATAAAAATAATATTTTAAATATAGTATCTAATATATATAAATATGTTCTAACAGTATAATACTCCTGGAAGCATAGGTCTTTAAGTCTACCATTGCTCTATGCTTAGAATATTACTGACACGTTTGGTCTGGTGCATCTACGATTTATCTTGAGATCCTTGATAACACATTACTCAATAAATCCCGAGCCTAACTAATAAAACAACAACTTTTCGACAAAATTCGACTTTATTCATCAGTATAGTCTCCTTTTAGGGTAATAAACTGATTCCAACTCTTTAACAATTCGATGCTTTTCTTTGTAGAACGATTTGTTTTTGGCCTCAAATTACGCCTCAGTTTTCGATATCACTTCTTCATTGGAGCCAAATCTCTTTCCCTGGAATATTCTTTTGAGGTCTGCAAACAGCCAGTAGTCGCTGGGAAGCAGATCTGGAGAACAGGATGGATACGGAAGCAATTCGAAGTGCAATTCATGTAGTTTAGCCATCGTTGCGATCGACTTGTAACTCGATGCCTTGTCTTGGTGAAAGATCACAATTTTCTTCTTTATTTGTGACTGTTTTTGGCGATTTCTTTCTTCAAATAAACTAATAATGCTATATAATATTCGCTATTTATGGTTCTTCCTTTTTGAAGGTAATCGATAGTCAAAATACCTTACGCACCCCAAAATACGAAGGCTCAAACCTTGCCTGAATCTGTTTGCATCTTTGGTCGCTTTGGAAGGCTTTCACCTGCTTCTTTCCCCTCAGGTGACTGCCGTTTTAACTCCGGAAGTGAAGTAGTGGATCGATGTTTCATCTATTGTCGCATGCTTATGCAAAAAACCCTTTTTGTTGCATTGAAATAGTTGCAACAATGCTCCGAATCGTCTACGCGTTGTTTTTTGATCGACTGTGAGCAAACGCGGCAACCACTTGGAACACAACTTTCTTATTAACAAATATCCGTGCAAAAGATTGAATACGCTGCCTAATATGTTCAGCTCCTCTTCTATCTTACAAAAGTTCAATTTACAATCGGCCAAAACAAGTTTGTGAATTTTCTTTGTGTTTTCCGGAACAACTGCCGATTTTGAGCGACCTGATCGTTCAGTATCACTTGTGTCTGTACGACGGCGTTTAAAGTTAGTATACCACATCTTAACCGTTCTTTTCGACAGAGCAGAGTCTGAATAACACTTATCAAGCCATTGCTTTGCTTGAACAATAATTCTTCCCATCAGAAAGCAATGCTTTATCAACACACAAAATTGAGATTTTTCTATTGTTTTGAAATTTTGCAGCTGTAGCTTCACTCAAATAACTGTAATTTGTAAACTAATAATCCGATTTGGCCCAAATTTTGTCACGTGCCATTTGAAGGTTAGTACTCCATAAAAATCATATGGACAATCTTTTATTAGTGGCGCCATTTATATGGCAGGCCCGGGACTGATTGATTGACATGTTAAAATCCAAAGAATAATCAGCAATATTATCGGTCTTGACCAGACTGCTAGGCTTCACTCACTTTCACACCGCCGTAAGGTTGTCTCCCTGTGTCTTTTCTATAAATACTTTCATGCTAATTGTTCCGATGAGCTCTTCGCTGTGGTATCTAGATTTTTAAGCGAAGTAATAGACTGGAGACGATATCTCATCAATTTATAATTGAGCTGGCTAGATGAAGCCGCATGTTCTATGCAAACAGTTTCTTTTATTGCACTTTTCGCTTGTGAAACCCCCTTCCACTTCCATGCTTTCCAGCCAACTTTAATCAACAAAAACTTAAATACAATGTCACTCGCTACCTGTTGTCCTCCTAATTACTCTTTTCTCTTCCCGTTGACTTTTAATGTTTGCACTCCTAATTTTTCCACACCCTGTAACTCCTTGTGTCTTAGTGGCTTTATTACCGTGCATAGGGTAAAACTGAATAAGCAATTTCCATGCATATTGCCATCGTAATTCTTTGCATCAAGTTGTCATTATCTTTCGCCATTTTTTTTTAAACCAAACAAATATGACCTTTAATTAAAATTAGAATAGTAAAAGTTGCCTTCCAAAAACTAAGCAATGTATTAAGAAACAGGAGAATATTGTTAGAAGCCCAGAAAAAAGACCTGAACTTCTATGTAGTATCAATACTCGTGTATGGACATTTTTATTGCAGATGAAGAGGTGAGTTGAGCCAAGGGAAGTGTGGTTCTCACTGAAGAATACTGAGAATATCATAGCCTGAACATGTGAGTAATGAGGAATTTTTAAGGAAAATGTAAACGAAAAGAACATTTTACTTATGATCAGAAAGAAACAGTTGAAATATCTCTAACACATAAGTAGGAAAGAAGGTTTGCAGAAATTAACATTCACACGTCATACTGAAGACAATTGGGGCCGAGAGAAATAGCGAACAGCATACCTAATGAGCTCGTATACATGGACGGATGGAAGATATTAAGGGGGAAAAATGCTAAAAGATCACACAAGATAGGAAGTTGTGTAAAGTCAGGAAATATCACGTCCCGAACATGTATTATACATTTTCACTTTGCCGCCCTTACACTTTCATACCAAACTATGACCATTGGATTTAGCTGATCAACAGAATATACGTTCGCTCAGGATGCAAGCATCACACTAGAAATGCCAAGACCTACTGCGTACAGATAATATTTAACCAGACGATGGAAAATATGACACAGGAATTTGAAGGTGAATTAGAATAGTAAAAGAAGCATTCCAAAAAACTAAGCAATGTATTAAGAAACAGGAGAATATTGTTAGAAGCCAAGAAAACAAACCTGAACCTATATGTAGTATCAATACTCGTGTATGGACATTTTTATTGCAGATGAAGAGGTGAGTTGAGCCAAGGGAAGTGTGGTCCTCACTGAAGAATACTGAGAATATCATAGCCTTAACATGTGAGTAATGAGGAATTTTTAAGGGAAATGTGAACATTTTGCTTATGATCAGAAAGAAACAGTTGAAATTTCTCTTACACATAAGTAGGAAATAGGGTTTGCAGAAATTAACATTCACACGTCATACTGAAGACAATTGGGGTCGAGAGAAATAGCGAACAGCATACCTAATGAGCTCGTATACATGGACGGATGGAAGATATTAAGGGGGGAAAATGCTAAAAGATTACACAGGATAGGAAGTTGTGTAAAGTCATTTTGTAGCTTACATCTTCCTGGTGTCATTTTAAAATGACGTTTTTTTTTTCTTCAATATATCCATACTAATAATATATCTATACTATCATTATAAACTATGATTTGTATTGAAATATGCTGGAAAATTTTCATCTGAAATCAAGAAAATAAGAATTTTGAAAAAACTTGAAACAGCGGAAATATGGTTCTACAGAAGAATGCTGCGAATATCATGGACCAAGCACGTGAGCAATGATGAGGTGTTGGAAAGAATGGCAACGAAAAGAAAATTAATAGTGAGCATAAAGAACAGACAACTGAAGTTCATGGAACATTCAGTGAGGAAGGAGGGCTTAGAGAACCCGATACTGACAAACCAGATAAAGGGGAAAAAGAAACAGAAAAAAATTCAGCTGATAACATATTTGAAGGGCCTGATCAGGTGGATGACAGAACGGGGATTGCGTGGTGTAACAGGGGAAAGCGTACTAAGAGCCACCAGGGTTAGGAAGACGTGGAGGGCGATGATCGCCTACGTCCTGAAAGGACAGACAAAATAGAAGAACAATCAAAATGGTCACAATATATGAAAAAGGTTGCCAGGAGAGTTAGGATAAAGTATAGTTGTTTGGGCATTACGAAATATCAACCCATATTTGGCTATTTAATGAGGAATATCGTATGAGGCACACAGTAAGGATCAAAACCATGACTCAGTAGCAATATTCAACTACACTAGCCTCATCCATTATTAGCTAACTCTGAGGTGAGATATGCTTATATTAAAATAAAATAAACAAAATCATGTTGGCACTTAATGGCTAAGGGAAATACTTTACCTGCTGAACGCAGTGAAAAAATGCAAGACGAAAAGAAAAATAAATGGCTGTTATTCTTATTTTAAATATTATTTCCTAATGGTAAATCCTATTAATAAAATTTATATTAATATACTGTTGTCTTACCTTATACCCGATTAGTGTATTATCTCGGAACTCGGACGGTTTTAACTTCATTAGCACTTCTTCAAGTTGCGTAAGGTTTTCTTTGCTTCTAGTTTTCATCTGAAATCATTAAAAAAAAAAAAGAAATAAATAAAAAATATATATAAGTTATTTAACTGAAGATATGTAATAGAGTACTGATTCGATGTATGTTCCTATCTATTTATCTCAATATATTCCGATCTATCTATCTATCTATCTATCTATCTATCTATCTATCTATCTCAGTATCTCAGGATATTTCTTTCTTTCTATCTATCTATCTATCTATCTATCTATCTATCTATCTATCTATCTAAGTATATTTTTATCAATCTATCTCAGTATATTTCTACATATCTATCTATCTATCTATCTATCTATCTATCTATCTATCTATCTATCTATCTAAGTATGCTTCTATCTATCTGTCTATTTATCTATCTAACTATGTCTTGGAGTTCAACTTTGAGCGTATCATTTTATGTTTGAATGTGTTTTGGTTCTTTGTATTTCTGTTCCTAAAGGCTTTAAGTCCCGATTCGTTGGTTGTGTACTGCGTGTTTCATGTTTTTTCGATGTCAATAAAAATGACAATGGTTTTCTTGACAATGTAGACAGTACATAATGGTGTACTTTTTAGATTGATTTGAGGATGAAACAATCCCGAATGTCTTTGACTTCTCTCTTACTGTTAAGCCACTTTTCACAGTCCATTTCTGGCGGGTGAGTAAAACTAATTAAACAACTTTAAACATGCTAAGACACGCTTTGTGACCAGTTTCCGTGTCAGCGAGATCTGGGTAATCTTTGACCAGCGTCTACGCTCGGCTCCCCACTTTAAAATCTGAATTTGTGTTACAAGTCGCTCAGTGGAGGAAGCAGAATAAATATATATTCATAAAAAAAAAAGCTGTATATTAACCAGTGACCCAAATCCATTTGGTCTGAATTAATTTTCGCATCATTTCATGCAAAGATTATCAATTATATATTTCTTATACGTGTCAGTGTTTAAAATTATAAATTAAAATAATTTAAATTAGAATAAATAACACATGGAAATATTTATTAAAATATGATTTTTAAAATGGTTAATCGAATTAGATGTTTTTTTTTAATCATATCACCCCCAAGCAAGGCGATAACGCCACTGATGCGCAGGGGGCTACGTAAGGGTAAAAAGAATGGAAAAAAGAAAGCCGGAAACCACATCTCAAACAGGGAACAAGGGATGAGCCTCTTCACCTGTTCAATAGACGTGGGTGGAGTGTGAACCGGGCGATAGTTTAGACTATGTACTCCAATTGAGAAAAAAAAATAAAGAAAAGAGTGAAAAGATTGGAAAAGAGAAAACCGGGAAACCGCATCCTATGTTACCGCTTATATTGTAAATGCTAGTTGATAGTAATTCCTATTATAATAAGGGAACTGTTTGTCTGTTTGTCCGAAGCCATTAGTAAGGATAAGATAATTTGAAATTGGCAAAGTTATGTCCCTTGATACTTGAGTGTCAGTCGAGATGAACACCATCAGGATATGTCAAACTTTGCTGACATTAAACGCACCAACAACCACATGTTCTTTCTCCTTTGCCGTCATAGTCAGCTTTTCACGACTGATGATATTTTAAGAGAGACACCAAGAAATAAACAAATAGCAATTGAAAATAGAGCAAATGACAAATTGTTGTCGCATTTAAAATAAACTCATCTAATATCGAAACTAAATAATAATGGAAGATGTGCGGCTGATTTTGTTCACCTTGGGTACAACATACAAAGGGTGGAGCCTGGCCCAGTTGTATAATATAAGTAATAATAACTAACAGTAACATTTATAGTACTGTTCATTTAGTAACTTCAACTGCTTAAAAAACTGTACCTATACCTCTTTCGGCATTCACCCTACTCGGGTTGAGCCGGCTTCCTCCCAAGCGACGAAAAAAGATTCGCTGGGATTTATTTTAAGGTAAGGGACCCAAGTTCTACACTGTATGGACCTCAGGCAAGTTTTATTCATCCCGCAACAGTCCGCCAACACAGCGGTAGACCGGTTGCCAGCCGAAGCTACTGAACCAAATCTGCTCTGTTATTTTAACCCATAAAAGGGGGAGACGGCTTAATACCTTTTCCAAGGATATTAGCGCGTAAATGAATGCATGCCATTCGACTGGAATTCGAACTCGGACGCCTGATATCTCTTTCCCAGCCGATATTTACTGCATAACAACGCACATCCGCCAAGAAAAAAAAAGAAAACAAACATGTTTATGGGTGGTCGAGTACATATTAACGAAGCGATAACGAGGTAATTCTAGGCGTTCAGACAATAAAACTGAAGTAGATAGATAGATAGAGAGATAAATAGATAGAGAGGAACATACTGAGATAGATAGATAGATAGATAGATAGATAGATAGGAACATACTGAGATAGATAGATAGATAGATAGATAGATAGATAGGAACATACTGAGATAGATAGGAACATACTGAGATAGATAGATAGATAGATAGATAGATAGATAGATAGATAGGAACATACTGAGATAGATAGATAGATAGATAGATAGGAACATACTGAGATAGATAGATAGATAGATAGATAGATAGATAGATAGATACGAACATACTGAGATAGACAGATAAAAACGTGAAATATGTAGCTAACTTGATCACGTGGTCGTACACTCATTTTTAGGCAATGAAGAAACTTAACACGGGTCACTGAATGTTCAGTTTGTTGTTTTCTGTAAATCGCTCTCTTTTCATTGGTCAGTTTATACTGGATCGCGAATTTGCAAACTGTGAAGAAAATAAAGTTTCTTTTATTTTGTACTCACCACAAATCTGCTTTCGGAAGGACTACATTTTATCTCTCAGTTATGTTTCTATTTTCGGAGAGAAACACAACAAATGAATGATCAATGTCTACAACACTTCCCGCAATGCAACAAATTGAGAGGGTCGGTGGAACGCCAGCGCCAGTTAGGTTGCAGGGAGGGGGAAGATTTTAAACTTGGCCCATGTTCACGTGCTCGGGGTATCTCACTAGCCTTGTGCCATATACAGTATTTGTGAATTCACCGAGAATCTGCTAATATCTATTAGTTATAAATTTATCGTGAAATTACTATCCCATTCAGTCAGTTAAGTGCCATACGTGAAACACGCTTGGGCGATCATGTCTCGAAAGAGACATGACTGACTGGGCAGAAGATTGTCCCGCAGTAGGTTGCCATTGCTTTCTGCGGTAGACTGGTTGCCAGCAAAGGCTATAGAACCCAATCTGTCCTGTTAATTTAACCCATAACTCTAAGGAAGGGACGGATTAATACTTTTCCCAAGGGTATTTGCGCGTAAGTGAATGCAATGAATTCAACTGGAATTCGAACTCGGCTCTCCGATTTCTTCTCCGATTTCTTCTTCCACTGGACCACCACGCACATCCACTCTATCCTATTAGCGATCGCTAAATAAATACTATAAAGCTGACACAAAAAAAATATTATTTCATAATGGTTATCTGTGAACCAAAAGAAGTAACCCAGAATGTAATAGTGCTATGGGAGCATATGATTCACCAGAAATTGGTTCTGATCTAGAAGCTCGGTTTCAGTCACATACTCACCACCGTAAGGTTAGCTCTCTGTACTTTAATTTATAAACTAGCAGTATAGCCCGGCGTTGTTCGGGTGTAATGAAAGCTTTAAAACTAATCCATAGTCCAGGAGCTCAGACTCTTTAGACGTTGGCAGGAAAAACTAAAAAGCAATAGTTGTTTCCAGTTAAAGCAAAACCGTAGACTGAAAGGAAAATCAATGGATGTAAGTCAAATTTTGATTTCCTGGTATCGATATCAAATAAGTTTTTTCATCGTAAACTGAATTTTGAAGGCTAAATAAGTCCTCTGAGTAAATGGTAGCATGGCTGAAACTAAGAACTACAATTATACCTAGTTAGAGCCAAACCCGAAGCAAAAACTAAAATAAAAGGGCTGAAAAAATAGACATATAGGCAGATAAACAGACACACACACAAACATCTTGCCTTTTATTTATATATATTATTGATTTTCTGCACTATTGTAAGAACTGCAACCTTGAAACTTCTGAATATTGTTTATTTATCTTTGTCTATGAGTGTATCTATGAGTGTATCAAATTTGATTAAAATCGGACCACTCCTTTCGATACGAAACCTAGCTAAGAACACTCGGAGACGCTTATAGTACAACTGTGTAAATTTTCAAGAAAATCAGTTCAGCCGTTTCGGAGTCTATAGGTAACGGACACACACACACACACACACACACACACACACACACACACACACACACACACGGACAAAGTTCCATTTATAAATAAGTTTAGATATTGCCATTATAATTGTTCGGGTGAGCTCTTCTCTTTAATACCAAAACTTCATGAATTTAAGCGCAGAACTAGACTGGTGAAGGATGTGCGTTGTGGTGCAGTAGATATCGGCTCGGAACAAAAAAATTGAAGAGCCGTTTTCGAATTCCAGTTGAATTATTTTAATTCACTTACGCACAAATAGCCTTGGGAAAGGTATTAAACCGGCTTTTCCCTCCAGTTATGGGTTAAATAACAGGACAGATATGGTTCTATAGCCTTGGCTGGAAAGCAGTCTACCGCAGAAAGCAATGGCAACCTACTGTGGGATAATCTTCTGCCCAGTCAATTGTGTCTCTTTCGAGACATGATCGCCCAAATGTGTATCACGTATGGCACTTAACTGATTAGACTGGTGACGAGGTTTCTTTAATATGCAAATTACTTGGTTAGATGTAACTATAAGTTCTGTACTAACTGTTTTCTTTCCCGCACCACCCACCTCTTGAATTCCCTTCCATCATCAGGCTTTCCTGCCAAATTTAATCTGCAAAAATTTACATGCAATTTTAATCACCATCTGTTGTCCTCCTAGTTAATCTTATCTCTTTCACAACATTCACTAGCACAAGAATAAAGAAATTAAAAAAAATAATGTAAAATTCACCCATAGATGCGTTAATAACATCGATAAATCCCAATTTAACAATATAATCAATAAATACGTCAAAAAACAAAAACAACAATATTTAAAAAAATAAAAAATATAAGCAACTGTCGAAAAGGACAGATAATCTCTCTTTATTTTTTATATAAAATATTAATATTCACATCTTTAAAATATTTTCTACACACAAACACACGTATATATATATATATATAGTGATGATCATCCACGTATACTGTCTTAATATGTATAGGAAAGAATATTAATAAAAAGTTTTGAATTTAAAAACGTACTTTTTTAAACAGTATTTGTTTATTTTTATAGTGTTTTATATTTCAGACCGCCCTCGGTCCTTCATCAGAAACAAGTGATTTTTAAATTAGAATTGGAAACGTATTTTTACGATGGCGTCCTAATACTTTTTTGTTTACATCACGTGGTGTCGATAAACCAATCAGCATGCGGCACGTCCGTTTGTTTATTTTCGGTAAACCAATCAACACGCGGCACGTCCGTGGAGAGAGTCTGTTTGTTTTAGACAAAAAATCTCTTGGAATATCTATTTTTTTGTTTATATCGCGTGGTGTCGATAAACCAATCAGCATGCGGCACGTCCGTTTGTTTATTTTCGGTCAACCAATCACCACGCGACACCTCCGTGGAGAAAGTCTGTTTGTTTTAGATAAAAAATTCCTTGGAATATCTGAAAGAACATTCTTTTTACCTATTGAAATATTTGTAGAGATTCAACACACCTAAGTCCCTGTTTAACCCTAGCTTGTGTGTGTTTAATTTTAAAATCCAGTATTTTTCTTTCTTTCTGCGTGTGTATGTAGAACTAAAATTGGAGTCTATTAGTAAACATTTGCAATTTTCTAAAGTGTGATCGGGTTGATTAAAATGTGCTGCAATTGGGGAGTATACATTTTTTTGTCGTATATTTAGTTTGTGATTATTGAAGCGAAATCTAAAGCTATTACCGGATTCGCCGATATATCCACTGTTGGGGCAAATTGAGCAGAAGAGATAGTAGATGATGTCTTTGCTATCACAAGTAAGGTTTGGTGGGTGTAATTTTATTTTTGTGTTGGGTACAGAGAATGTTTTGTCTGTTATTAGATGTTTACAGATTAAACAACGGGGCTTTCCACATTTTAAATTCCCTGATAGGTTTGTATTATTTAAATATTTGTTAGAAGTGAGGATAGTTGATAGGTTGGGTGTTTGTTTCTTTGCATTTATGGGTGGCCTATCGAAAATGTCTTTGATGTTTTTGTTTGATTGGAGGTTCCTGTAATCATTTTTTAAATTTTTGATGAGTGTGTGGGAATATTGATTATGGTTAAAAACCATATTTTTTGTCTAAAACAAACAGACTCTCTCCACGGACGTGCCGCGTGTTGATTGGTTTACCGAAAATAAACAAACGGACGTGCCGCATGCTGATTGGTTTATCGACACCACGTGATGTAAACAAAAAAGTATTAGGACGCCATCGTAAAAATACGTTTCCAATTCTAATTTAAAAATCACTTGTTTCTGATGAAGGACCGAGGGCGGTCTGAAATATAAAACACTATAAAAATAAACAAATACTGTTTAAAAAAGTACGTTTTTAAATTCAAAACTTTTTATTAATATTCTTTCCTATATATATATATATATATATATATATATATATATATCGAGGCAGCAAGTAATTTTCTAAACATATGCTATTAAATATAAGAGACAATGAATGTCTATTATGTTTAATCATGAGCCGTTCTAAACGTCGTATTTTGGCTTTAATTTCAGTTGAAAATAAAGACAAATATTCTCCAACATTTGGATAATTATTTATTGGTTTTCTTTTAAGCTTTCGGCTCACATGAGCCATCTTCAGAGAGGTCGTTTGATGGTGGATTTTATAATATTTCAGTTTAAACAACCTCTCTGAAGATGGCTCATGTGAGCCGAAAGCTCAGAAGAAAACAAAATAAATAATTATCCAAATTTTGGAGAATTTTTGAATTTATTTTCAACTGAAATTAAAGCAAAAACACGACGTTTAGAACGGCTCATGATTAAACATAATAGACATTCATTGTCTTTTATATTTAATATATATATATATATATATATATATATATATATATATATATATATAGCTCATTCAGTAATGGATTAGAGCACTCTGGCTATTGGGCGGGTATAATGACAATATAAAAAAAAGTCATATAGTCTTATAGTACATCTGTGTAAATTTTCAATAAAATCGGTTCAGCTGTTTCGGAGTCTATAAGTAACGGACACACACACACACAGACAAAGTTCCATTCATAAATAAGTTTAGATTTAGATTTAGATAGATAAATACATCTTTGATTTTTCTTTTTTCTTACCAATTTGAGTAGAGAAAATGTCTGTCGACCTTTCTTCGAGTCTGCAACTGTCAAAAAATAAAAGAAAAGGAAATAGATTATTCAAGGTAGTGAAGTTGAATTCGACATACCACAATCCTATAGTGAAATCTGCTTTTTCAAAAAATAAAACAAAACTTCAACGTCAGGAACAGTTCGATATGTATCCCATTTATAATCCCGATAAAGAAATATTCACACTATATTATTACTTTTAAAAGAATAAAACAAAAATTTAACGCCTGAAACAGTTGTATAAGTTGTATCTTGTATAAGTTGTATTTCATAAGTTCTATCTTTGCTAGAATGGTTTCAGTGCCTGCGATGTTGTTAGATTCTTCAGTATTGCATATTCTTGGCCCTGTCATCCCACTTTGTACTACATATAGCACGAAGACAGCGTATAGATATATAGTGTTTATTTTCGGTATTCTTGCAAATTTCTGTTTACCTATGAACCAAATTTTTTAAATGTTTTCCTTAGATTCTATGTTTCTCACTCCCATGTTCCAAGGTTTCAGAAATTTTTGATTTTATTAGTTTCTTTTTTGTTTATATTTTTTAATCGTAACTCTGATATCTTCGTGCACTTTCACATCTAAAAAATATCAGATTTTCTTTTCTTTGTTAAAACCAGCAATACGGTCATTTTGTCTGATTAGTCTTGATAGCAAACTTCCAGAGCAGTTTCCTCTTTTATGAGACTGCTTCTTGTTTATATTCTTACCATTGTGTTACATTGTTAAACGACCATGATCATTTTGCACAGTTCCTACCCAGTTGTATTTAATATTCTTTTAAATCCAGTTTCCTATATTTACATTTGTCCCTTACGATCTTGCATTTTTTTCTTGCAGATTAAGCGGCGTTTATTGCTTTTCTAATAATTATTTTCCATTCAAATAAAAAAAAAATGAATCCTGTCAATTTGATTAAGATAAACGCTACAAATAAACTTAGAAGGATTTAAAGCAAACAAAAAAAAATAATTATGTTTTGTAATTTCTCCTGAAAGTCGAATAAACTCATCCTGCTCACTTTATATGGAAAGGTTAAATGACATTCTTTGGAATTTAATTATCGTTTAAAATTAAATAGAGGTAGTGACATTGCCACGTCACCAGGTAAAAAGTTCATGCAAGTGAAAATATCAATAAAAAAAACACATAAATTTGTATGTATTTATATGTATGGACTACAAAGAAAAATTCAAGAAAAGACAAAAGAGAAATGTTTAAAGGGAACTGATTTCCAACAGGTAAAATCCATATGAAGTTATAGAACTGAAGCCATCAGCGATAGCAACAGCAGCAGAAAAAAGATTTTGGTATAAAAATTGTTGTGGCCTGGTTAGGGGCCAGAAATAAAATCACAAAAACGGAACAGATTAAACAAATATATAAAAAAAAGAACAGTACAAACAAATACAACATGAGAAGATCACCAATGTGACTGTATCGGTCTGGCTGTCAGAGATATCTACTGGAACAGATCTTTCTCTGTTCAGCACAAATCAGAAACAGCTGCTTATTTATAGTTTGGAAGAGTTTATGTGTGCCGAGGGTTAATTACCATAACATTCGTGAAAAGCACAAGGGAATTGCAATAAAGTAGAATGCAGGTGCACGACATTTTTAGTTACAAGTTGGACGTCTCGGAAAAAACATTTGTAGTTCAACTTAAAATCAATTTAAAAACTGAGGCAACGGTAATACAGTTCCATACTTGATGTCTCTTGAAGGCATTTTCAGGACTGAAGACACAGAGAGAAGTTTCCATGATTGAGGTTTCGAAAAGATACATTCATTTGGAGTTTGTAGAGACATTTTTCAAGTTTAAAATCTGGGAAAGTGAAATCCAAGCTTTAGACCTAGGAAAAACATTTTTAAAGCAAAAGTCTGAAAAACACATTTCCAGGTTTTAAATCTGGGAAAGTGAAATCCAAGCTTTAGACCTAGGAAAGACAATTTTAAAGCAAAAGTCTGAAAAGCACATTTCCAAGTTTGAAATCTGGGAAAGTGAAATCCAAGCTTTAGACCTAGGAAAAACATTTTTAAAGCAAAAGTCTGAAAAACACATTTCCAAGTTTGAAATCTGGGAAAGTGAAATCCAAGCGTTAGACCTAGGAAAGACATTTTTAAAGCAAAAGTCTGAAAAACACATTTCCAAGTTTGAAATCTGGGAAAGTGAAATCCAAGCTTTAGACCTAGGAAAGACATTTTTAAAGCAAAAGTCTGAAAAACACATTTCCAAGTTTGAAATCTGGGAAAGTGAAATCCAAGCTTTAGACCTAGGAAAGACATTTTTAAAGCAAAAGTCTGAAAAACACATTTCCAAGTTTGAAATCTGGGAAAGATAGTTCCAAGACTAAGAACTGGAAAAAAAGATATTTCCAAGTTTGAGCTCTAGAAAAGACATATCCAAGCTTGTAATGTTCAATATTCAAAGATAAATCTTAGACCTGTACGAATAATTTGCGTCCATGCAAGGCACTGATGCATTTTAGGTTAATGACGAGGAAACATGTATTGATTATTCTTGATTCGGTGGCTACTTTTTAAAAATGAAATGCACTCATCTTAATTTTGCGTGTATGAATATTAAATTTGTCTTTCAACAGGCATATTTTCCGAACGAAGAATAAAAAAATGGAAACAGGAGAATAAGCAGGATTTTTGATTAATTTAAATATTCACTCCCTCGACACACGCACGTGAGAGCAGTTAAAGAAAAAGAAAAAGTAAAAGAAAAAGAAAAGAATACGGTAATTAATTAACAAAAAACAACGTTTTCCCGAAAACGATATCATAGAAAGAAAGAGAATACAGCGAATGAAACAGACGAAAGAAGACAAATTACAGCAGTGAATAAAGAAAAAGAAAGAATTAAACGATGGAAAATAAAAAATATAAAACAAAGAATGAAGAAACGAAAGAAATAAAGAAACAAAGTAAATACAATGAGATAGATAGATAGATAGATAGATAGATAGATAGATAGATAGATAGATAGGATAGTACAGACTGAGATAGATAGATAGATAGATAGATAGATAGAAAAAGAAAAAGAATGATAGATAGATAGATAGATAGATAGATAGATAGAGATAGTGAAAAATAGATAGATAGATGATAGATAGATAGATAGATAGATAGATAGATATGTACAGACTGAGATAGATAGATAGATAGATAGATAGATAGATAGATAGATAGATAGATAGATAAGGAATACTCCGAGATAGATAGATAAGGAATACACTGAGATAGATAGATAAGGAATACACCGAGATAGATAGATAGATAGATAGATAGATAGATAGATAGATAGATAAGGAATACACCGAGATAGATAGATAGATAGATAGATAGATAGATAGATAGATAAGGAATACACAGAGATAGATAGATAGATAGATAGATAGATAGATAGATAGATAGATAGATAGATAGATGATAGATAGTCCCATAATATCCCAAGTAGGTATGTACGCCGATGACACCACAGTTTACTCTCGCCTCGATCAAAAATCTGGTGTGGGCGACAAAGCTAACCTTGCAGCCGAGCTTGGAAAGGACGTCCAATCCGTAGTGGACTGGGGTAAGAAATGGCTCGTAAATTTTAATGCTTCTAAAACGAAGCTACTATCAATTAACCATCATAGACAACCGCACCTACCTCCCATTAGCATCGACCAGGCTTGCCTCCCAGAGAGTAAAACACTGCGCCTCCTTGGTCTCACACTTTCAGCGGACCTCAAATGGAATGACTATATCGAATACATTGCTAAATCCGCTGCTATGAAAGTCTGTTCTCTGTGCTGCGCCCGGAGTTTTTTTCCGTCTGAATCTATCCTGCACATTTATAAATCTACCATCCGCCCGTGCATTGAATACTGTTGCCATATCTAGTCGGGTGCCCCTGCTATTCTCCTTGGGCTTCTCGACAAGGTACAGCGGAGGGTCTGTAATATGATCGATACTGACTTGGCAGACCGCCTGCAGTCTCTCACCGGCGCGACGTGGCTTCCCTGTGTCTCTTCTATAAATACTCCCATGGCTTCTGCTCCGATGAACTTAGATCACTGGTGCCCACTAGGTTCGAATTTATACGAGATACTAGATTAGCAACTAGATCCCACCCTTTTACAGTGAAACCGATAAAATGCAACCGCAGCTTCTACTCTAACAGTTTCTTTTCTCGTACTTCCCGACTGTGGAATTCCTTTCCACATGACTGCTTCCCCGACGGCTACAATCTCCAGGAGTTTAAATGTAAGGTCAATAGACACCTCCTAACACACTAACTCGCTTCCATTCTCTCAAACACTCTTCCCATCCTCCCAACTACCTATCACCCCCTTCTGACATTTCCTATATCTAACCACTCTTTCTATTTACCTTCCCCTATGTAGCCCCAAGCGCAATAGTGGCAGTGAAATGCCTTGCTTGGGGTGAAACGATTAAAAAAAAAAAGATAGATAAAGGAATACACCGAGATAGATAGATAGATAGATAGATAGATAGATAGATAGATACATAGATAGATAGATAGATGAGATAGATAGATAGATAGATAGATAGATAGATAGATAGATACACCGAGATAGATAGATAGATAGATAGATAGATAGATAGATAGATAGATAGAATACACTGAGATAGATAGATAGATAGATAGATAGATAGATAGATAGATAGATAGATAGATAGATAGATAGATAGATAGATAGATAGATAGATAGATAGATAGATAGATAAGATACATAGATAGATAGATAGATAGATAGATAGATAGATAGATAGATAGATAGATAAGGAATACACTGAGATAGATAGATAGATAGATAGATAGATAGATAGATAGATAGATAGATACATGATAGATAGATAGAATAGAGATAGATAGATAGATAGATAGATAGATAGATAGATGAGGAATACATGAGATAGATAGATAAGGAATACATTGAGATAGATAGATAGATAGATAGATAGATAGATAGATAGATAGATAGATAGATGCAAAAAAACTGCTATTGTAAATAAAGACAGAAAAATTAAAATATATCCATAAATAATGAACTAAAGAATGAAAGAATTTAAAAAAAGAAGAAAACGTTAAAAAAATGCGATAGAGAAAGAAAGAAAGAAAGAAAGAAAGAAATACGGCTGGAAAAAGAAGAAAGATTTATATGTAAAAGATAAAAAGACAAATCGAAATAAAAACACAACGTTATTGAAAGAAATAAAAACTAAGTATATAACAGCAGAAAAAAAAATGAAGAATTAAAGGCATAGATTGCAACTGACCAGCTTCTGAATAAATTGTTGGCAAATCCTGCCGCGTGGCAAAATCGGCCACAGTGTTTCTCTTCGTCAGCTTTTTGTTATGACCGCTGACCCCATGACCCAGGAGGTCACCTGGGTATACTGACATCGGGATATCCACCGAACTTCTTCGCCGTCGCAGTCGACCAGCCAGATTGCTGCAAAAATGAATTGAGATAATATTGATAATATATATATATATATATATATATATATATATATATATATATATATATATATATATTTGAATTATTTAAAATCAATTAATGTGTGACAGAATGTATTTAAATCAACATAATTTCTATGTTTTCGATACTGATTGGGCCTGGAAGATCTCCCACGGTAAAAGACGGAAATGTATATCTATACTTACCCGGCACATTTTTTGTGTCGTGTAGGGACCCAAATCATCTCCCATTTGCGGCCCTGTCCTCTAAGACAGAGTGCGGCTCAGTTGTAGCTCCGCCCGCGAGGGCAGAGTTGCTTCTGAGAAAAATTACACTGAAAAATGCCCGGTCTCGGGGAACAGTGTCTCGCGGCCGCGCCATCCCATTGCAGCAAAGTGGTAGACCAGGTGCTCGTCAACGGGGCCAGATCAACCGGTGGTTGAGGGGACTGGGGAATTTTTCTTCCTCTGCCCCTCCGCATGCAGTCGGGTCCCAACCTTAAAAAAGACCTTGTGTCACATCTCGTTCGAGTGGGGGAGTGGGGTAAATATCTCTGCGTGTAACCCACTACGAAGGCCGATCGAAAAAACGTAATACCTTTTCCTCTTTGATGACAACATATTTAATACTTGAAGTACGCAGAACAATTTATTTTATGTGCTTCTTTAATATAGAAAATTACGGCTCTCCACATCTTCTATTCTTCTTAGCTCTAATTAATATTACTATCAATATTAGGATGTGGGTTGTAGTGTAATAAATATTGGTTAGGAATGAGAAATTGTAGAGATTACTAATCGTAATCCAGGAATACAATTGGTAATATATATATATATATATATATATATATATATATATATATATATACATAATTATATGGTTATGTCAGTTTTTCATTGCTACATGGAAATTTCTATGTTTCGAGATTAATTCTCATCATCAGGCAATGTTGGTGTGGTTGTGCAGACGATTTACATTTAAATGACAAATACTTTCAATTTACTGTGAATGTATGTGGCTGTTTTTGTGTTTGTGTGTGTGGCTAATCAGAATGGAGATTCACTTAGGGGTTTGACCTCGAGGAATTTCTGTGCTAACCAACTTTTTCCTCCTCTTTTTTTCTTTTTCCTTGACCCTATTCCTCTCTTGTCTGCTTTCCTTCGCATTTATCTGATCTTATCAATTTTCCTTCAGTTTTATTACATTTGATGTGATATCTCTTCTTGGTAGTACCAATCCCCTTCCCTTTAGTTTATTTGTTAAAGAAAATATTTTTTCCAAAAGGAAACCTCGAAATGCTATTTTTTCGCTCCATCTATCAATTTGCTGTAAAGTTTATTATCCTGATACAAAGTGGGGGGGTGGGGATTATTAAAAAAAGAACCACTAACTTATTCTATCTTTGGCTTTATTTTTATTTTCATTATTATTTTTACCTAATTCGTCGGTGAGCATGTTATTTAATTTAGGTTTGAATATATATATATATATATAAGTATTTGAAGTGAAGCCGTGCTAGAATTAGTATGTCCGTATAATCCTATTCTGGCTGAGTGGAGCTCAGAGTAACTATAACTATTGACGAGTTATTCTCTCTGTAACTTCGGTATCGTTTAGTAAGTTACGGATTACTCACTGTTCACTTACGGTACTCTAACGGATCTCAACGATGGGTCTGACGTATCTCACTATGGCAGGAGTATATGTATACTCAAGTCGAGCCTATTATCATAGAAAAAAGCGAGGTCCATCAACAGTTCTATAACCTTGGTTGGCAACCAATCAACCGTATAGAGTAATGACAACCTACTGCGGGAAAATCATCTACCAAGTCATCCATGCGTTGAGAGAGACATGATCGCTCAACCGTGTATCACGTATGGCATTTAACTGACTGAATTTTTTATTTTTATTTTATAAAAGTTTGACGTGCACCAAGGCATTACTGCCACTGGTGCACGGTGTGTGTGTGTAGGTGGAGGGTTACACATAAAAGAAAAGTGAAAAAAAAAGCACCATGTTGACGGGTGTGTCGTAGAATGGGAAAGTGAAGGATGGAAACGCTGGTGTGAAGAGTGCTGCGTGAGAGTAGAGCGGAAAGGGAGAAAAACAAGATGCAAAACAAAGGGAAATTTCGTGAATAATGAAATAGCATTAAACGCGATGGAGTAACTGAAATCCTTCAAATATTTGCGACAAATTTTCCATTTCGTGTTTTAATTATTACAGCAATAAAAACAGACGTATTAAAAGACCATTCATAACACAAAAGCGAACTCGCAGAAATATAAATTGCCATTTATTGGTAAAACTTTAATATAATGATTAAAAACAGATAAATCAGTTTCCTGGTCCTCAGTTAAAAAATAAAGGACAAAATATATACAGTAATTACAAAATTGTACAACCCCAAACTAATGTTATATACAAACAACAAAATAACATTAAATTCTAATTATCTAATTGGAGTAGATAGATAATTGGAGTAGATAGATCTATCTATCGCCCGGTTCACACTCCACCCACGTCTATTGAACAGGTTAAGAGGTTCATCCCTTGTTCCGTATTTAGGATGTGGTTTCCGGCTTTCTCTTTTCCAATCTTCTCACTTTGTTTTTTTTTTCAATTGGAGTAGATAGATCTCTCTATCGCCCGGTTCACACTCCACCCACGTCTATTGAACAGGTTAAGAGGCTCATCCCTTGTTCCCTGTTTAAGATGTGGTTTCCGGCTTTCTCTTTTCCAATCTTTTCACTATTACATAGCCCCCTGCACATCAGTGGCGTTACCGCCTTGTTCGGGGTGATACGATTAAAAAAAATACAGTGGGTGTCAGGGAAAGAATGGGGGTCAAGTACATAAGAGATGAAAATTAAGGTTGCGTATTTTATTAATAATTTGTCTAGGAGTTCTTTTAGTTTTTTTTTGTGTCTGCCATCAGCACAATGACAAGATTAAGATTTTGCACGCCACAAATTAATCTTGGCAGGGACTTTTTGTTCTCTTAAGATTTAATCAATGTCAGTCAGTCAGTTTAGTGCCATACGTGATACACCCTTGAGGGATCATGTCTCTTTTGAGACATGACTGACTGGGCAGAAGATTATGCCGCATTAGGTTGCCATTACTTTCTGCGGAAAACGGTTTGCCAGCCAAGACTATAGAACCATATCTGTTCTGTTATAAAAGCATAACTGGAGGGAAGAGACGGAGTAATACCTTTCCCAACGGTATTTGCGCGTAAGTGAATGTAGGGAATTCAACTGGAATTCGAACTCGGCTCTCCGAATTTTTTCTTCTGATATCCACTGCACCACAAAGTACATCCGTTTTATTTATATGATATCTACTCTCTTTATATGATTCAGTTAAATGCCATACGTGATACACACTTTGGGCGATCATGTCTCGAAAGACATATGACTGACTGAGCAGAAGATTATCCCGCAGTAGTTTGCCATTGCTTTCTTCGGTAGACTGGTTGGCAACCAAGGCTATAGAAACCGATCTGTCCTGTTATTTAACCCATAACCGGAGGGAAGAGACGGATTAATACCTTTCTCAATGGTATTTGTGCGTAAGTGAATGCAAGGAATACAACTGGAATTTGAACTCGGCTTCCCGATTTGTCGTTCCGAGTCGATATCCACTGCACCACAAGGCACATAATTTATATGTAGTAGAGTAGGGGCTCATTATCATAGGTTAGAGGCGTATCACAGATTCCTGTCTGAACGAAACCTTTGGTAGTTATCAATACTTTTTTTTATATAATTATCTAAACTTATTTATAAAGGGAACTTTGTCTGTGTGTGTGTGTGTGTGTGTGTGTGTGTGTGTGTGTGTGTGTGTGTGTGTGTGTGTCTGTGTGTGTGTGTGTGTGTGTCTGTCTGTCTGTCTGTGTGTGTCTGTATGTGTGTGTCTGTATGCGTGTGTATCCGTTACCTATAGACTCCTAAACGGCTGAACCGATTTTCTTGAAAATTTACACAGTTGTACTATAAGCGCCCGCGAGTGTTCTTAGCTAGATTTTGTGTCGAGCTACCCCCGATGAATATCGAAAATCGATAATCGAAAAAATCTGTTTATAGAAGGAGTGGTCCGATTTTAATCAAATTTGATACACTCATAGACAAAGACATAAGAAACGATATTCAGAAGTTTCAAGGTTGCAGTTCTTACAATAGTGTAGAAAAGCGATAATATATATATATATATATATATATATATATATATATATATAGATATAAAAGGCAAGATGTTTGTGTGTGTGTGTTTATCTGTCTGTATGTTCTTTATACAAATTCGATTCTCACCAAACTTCACACAAATATTCTTTAGGCTGAGTCTGAACTCCAGGACCATGGATTAGTTTTAAAGCTTTCATTACACCCGAGCAACGCCGGGCTATATTGCTAGTTATATGAATAAAAAAAAGAATGCGATGAGATAAATGCATAAAAAATGCATTTGGAAACAGTGAGAAAGCAGGGTAACAAAAGTATTTTAAAAAACAAATTGCGTCAATTCCCATTAGTTTTAATCTCTGGTGAAAAGTTTCCTTTCGCTTGTTAGCTAATGAAATAACCCCATCACCCTGAAAAAAATGTCATCAACAAGTTACTATTTTGTACGTAAGCGTGTACGTGATTATTGATCGATAAAAAGAAAAATAACAATAATTATCTCCTGTAGTGTCTAATGTTAATGTAGGTAAATGAATTGGCAACATATATTTGTATGAACGTTTTGGCACGGAAATTACGTCATTAGATGTAGTTTATTTTTTATTATCTCTCGACCTGGTTATTTTTCATGTTCTTTCGATCTAAGAATTCAAATCTTAAATTAAAGAAAAAGAACCAAACTACGAGTCATCAAGTCTGGAAAAGAAATTAAGTTTCCAGCCACAAAAAAAAAAAAAAAAAAAATTAAATTAAATTAAATTAAATAAATAAAAAGAAAATATATCAAAGTGGTATTACTAACATTTAGTTGAACAAACATCATTTAGAGTGAACTTCCGTTTTATCCGAAAATGAAACATTCTGAATGTAATTAAAGAAATATGTGCCGCTTGGTATTGAGAAAGTAGAGTTAAAATTGAACTCGATTTGTTTACAATCATTTATGCGCGAACACTCTTGGTTACTATATGAATCCATACCATCTTTCCCGAGCTATGGGTAACTAGCAGAACAGTCTTGGCCTTTTAGCCATAGCTGGCAGCCATTCTAGGAGAACGGAAACTCTAAATTCAAAGCAGACTGGAGAGATTTCGGCTTGCGCAAGATACATCACTGTTGATACGGCTTCAGTACATGTGATGGCCCCTATGACTCTAATGAGTAATGAAACTGTTGCTTTTAAAGAACTTTTTTTTAATCATTTCAGCCCACGCAATGCAATAAAATCACGAAGACACAAGGATTTAGAGAAAATGTTCGTTGGTTGGTTGTTTTGTTTTATGGCATACTAGTAGTATAGCCCGGCGTTGCTCGGGTGTAATGAAAGCTTTAAAACTAATCCATGGTCCTGGAGCTCAGACTCTTTGGACGTTGGCACGAAAGACTAAAAAGCAATAGTTGTTTCCAGTTAAAGCGAAACCGTAGACTAAAAGAAAAATCAATGGATGTAAGTCAAATTTTCATTTCCTTGTATCGATATCAAATAAGTGTTTTTCGTCGTAAACTAAATTTGAAGGCTAAATAAGTCCTCTGAGTAAATGGTATCATGGCTGAAACTAAGAACTACAATTATACTTACTTAGAGACAAACCCGAAGCAAAAACTAAAATAAAATGTCTGAAAAAAATACAGACATAGAGGCAGATAAACAGATACACACACAAACATCTTGCCTTTATATATATATATATATATATATATATATATATATATATATATATTATCGATTTTCTTCTCTATTGTAAGAACTGCAACCTTGAAACTTCTGAACATCGTTTCTTATGTCTTTGTCTATGTGTGTATCAAAGTTCATTAAAATCGGATCACTCCTTCTATAACATGAGTTTTACTATTATCGATATTTATCGGGGGGGCACCTCGACACACAACCTAGCTGAAAACGCTCGCGGACGCTTATAGTACAACTGTGTAAATTTTCAAGAAAATCGGTTAAGCTGTTTTGGAGTCGATAGGTAACAAACATACAGACACAGTTCCATTTATTAATAAATTTAGATCAGCCACGGCTGGTCATTCATTGCCAACTAAATGTTATTTATTTATTGTTGGTAATACCTTTTTCTTTCAACAATTTATTATTGTTTTTATATAAGTTTTGTATCCGGTAATACTTTTTTCTTTTCGAGTATTTGGGATTTGTTTTTAAGGGCAGGGTCCCCAAGTCCTACCCTGATATTTTGACCCATAACTGGAGGGAAGGGACGGATTAATACCTTTCCCAAGTGTACCAGTGCTTAAGTGAATGCAGGGTATTCAACTGGAATTCGAACTCGGCTCACCGATTTCTCTTTCCGAGCCGATATCCACTGCACCACGGCGCACATCCGTCACTAAACGCTTGCAGCACCTGGTATTCACAAGCGGTCACCCATCTAAGTACTGACCAGGCTCAACGTTGCTTAACTTCAGTGATCGAGCGAGACCCCGATGAATTCAACGTGATATGGCCGTAAGCCTCTAGAGAAAATGTGAAAAGGACAATAAAAGAACAAATTTTTGGAAAAGAATAAAACGATTTACATTATATTTAAACTTTTGAAGATCAACGTTAAGTGAGAGATATGCGTTCTCTATATTCATATCCAACGAAAACCGTATCAAGCCAGAACCACACTTTCAAAAAGTTATGATCTGTGATCTCAGTTTGTTAGTATGTGAAGGGTATCGTCAATTATGTGGCGCTAAATTACTGATTTTATAAGTGTAGCTTCGATGTGGCACAGCCAGAAACTATGGTGTACCCACTGAGAATCGAACTCACTACTCAATTGTAACTAATATAGCGAGACAAGCTCGCCAACCATTATACCACAGTGGAGTGCCCTATATTGATTTTCTAAGCTCCGCTTCGATGTGATGTAATGCCGAATCTATGAGGTACCAATGAGTATCGAACTTACTACTCAGTTGTAATAGATTCGAAGATTATTAACAATTTTGGGAAAGGCATTAGAGTAATCAAGAATCTCTACTGGCAGCAAACTGCCTGCATACGGACACGTAACGATTTCAGTAGATTTACAAAGATAGAAAGGGGCGTAAGACAAGGATGTGTCTTTTCACCGGATCTGTTCAAATTATACAACGATAATATTCTGAGGACCCTAGATGCTATGCCAGGATTTATTATCGGAGGCGACAATGTGAACGACATAAGGTATGCATATGATACAGTATGATTACAGACATGGAATGAAAACTACAAGACAACCTAGAGAGGTAGCTGAAAAGAGTGACAAAAAAAAGGACTACAAATGAACAGCTAAAAAACTGAATGCATAGTCATCAGCCAAAAGAGCAGCCCAAAATACCAAATACAGGTGGGGGATACCAGAATCAAGCAAGTACAAAAATTTAAATAACTAGGAAGTGTTCTAACAGGAGATGGAAAGTGTGACACGGAGATCCGAAGGCGAATTGGCATGTCAAAGGACGCGTTCCAGGAAAATTTCACTAGAAACAGAGAAGAGAGTGCTGGATTGCTATGTGATGTCAGTTCTTCAATATGGCAGTAAATGTTGGACAATATCATTGAAGATGAAGAAAAAATTTGAATCAACTGAAATGTGGTTCTACAGAAGGATACTGCGGATATCATGAACCGAGCATGTGTGCAATGATGAGGTGTTGGAAAGAATGGCAACGAAAAGAAAATTAATAGTGCGCATCAGGAAAGAACCAACTGAAGTTTCTGGGACATGCCATGAGGAAAGGGGCACAGAAAAGATAACAAGTGAAACATTATTCTATCGCCTAAAATATAAGATTTGCATTTGATGAGGTAATCGCTGAAAGATACTGAAGAAATACCAACATTAGGACCATTAAAATATTCTTCTTCTATGTGCCATGTCCTTTCAGGATATAGGCGATCCAGTTGAATCTGTTGCATTGACTTGGGTGCAAATATCCTTGAAAAAAAGTATCAATCCGTCTTTTCTTCCTCCGGGTATGGGTTAAATAGCAGGTCAGATTGGGTTAGTATACGCAACAAATTGGTATATTATATATATATATATGTAGTATACGCAAGAAATTGGTATATATATATATATATATATATCTGTGTACGCACAAACACACACACACACACACACACATATATATATATATATTAGTATAAATGTAAAATCTCTCACTTAGCTGATCGTTGTTACCGTCGGCATCGAGATTTCGGAGTTTCGTAGACAGACCCCCCCCGAAATCATTCATCAGCTCATCAGGAAGTGATTGTTTATATTTCGCGTTTAAAATTTTAATTGGTTTCATGGTGAACATTTTTTCATTGTGTCTTCCAGATCGTGTAGGCGCGTAATTATAAAATGTCGCGGGCATTTTTCCCGTTTGTCGTAATTTTAAATAAGTCAAGTATATATATATATATATATATACTTGACTTATATATATATATATATATATATATATATATACTTGACTACATATATATATATATATATATATATATATATATATATATATATATATGTACACACACAGATAACTCTCACAACAGACCTTAAGTGGAACGACTATATCGAATCCATAGCTAAATCCGCTGCTAAAAATGTCGGTCCTCTGTGTAGGGCCAAGTAGTTTTTTACCGGCTGAAACCATCTTGCACAGATATAAATCTACCATCCGCCTTGCATTGAATACTGCTGACATATTTGGTCGGGTTCCCCTGCTATCCACATAGGGGTCCTTGACAAGATCCAACGGAGATAGAACAACTCAAAAGGCGACCTACACAAAATGTCAAAATTAAACTGGGGATTCAAAAACCTAGTATCAATGAGTCATATCAGATTTTGCCTTAAACAACAGAGAAGGCAGTTGTTCCCGGGGTTTCAAACCTTGCTTCAGGACCTCCCTCCTTGCCCCGAAAGACGAAGGTCAGTGGCATATCAAAAATTAAACTGAGAATTCAATAATTTAGGCAGTGCAATCGAGCCAGTATCAATGAGTCGTATCTGTTTTTCGTTAGACAAAATGAAGGCATCTGCTCCCGGGGTTTCAAACCCTGCTTTAGTACCTCCTTCCTTGTTCTGAAAGGTTAAGAGTCAGTGGTACATTGATGTTATAAACATGTGAGTTAACTTTACAAAAACGACAATGTGAAGCATTAAAGGATACTGAGAAACCATCATTTACAATCCAGGCAGTATTTTTTCTAAGTGCGTGCGTGTGTTGAACTGTCTCATTAAATGTATTTTAATGTGCGAGCAAATTTAGTAACAGTTTCGGTTTTCAACAAGCAAATAATCGGATTAAATCTCTAAAAGATCAAAAAGGTAGCTAAGTTGTTATTTTTACAATTAACAATTCCGTCCGGGGGATTAGCAATGACGAATAGATGGCGAAAATTCAAAAGATAATGAATGGTCGTAAAACTAATTTTAGAAATACATTAAAATTCTTGATAATCATCCCACTTCTCATGCTATCCTTTACCCACTCTCTCTTTCTATCTTTATATATATATATACTAGCAATATAGCTCAGGGTTGCTCGGGTGTAATCAAAGCTATAAAACTAATCCATGATTCTGGAGCTCAGACTCTTTGGACGTTGGCACGAAAGACTAAAAAGCAAGAGTTGTTTCCAGTTAAAGCGAAACCGTAGACTAAAAGAAAAATCAATGGATGTTCGTCAAATTTTGATTTCCTGGTATCGATATCAAATCGGTTTTTTCGTCTTAAACTGAATTTTGAAGACTAAATACGTCCTCTGAGTAAATGGTATCATGGCTGAAACTAAGAACTACAATTATACCTACTTAGAGCCAAACTCGAAGCAAAAACTAAAATAAAAGGGCTGAAAAAATACAGACATACAGGCAGATAAACAAACACACACACACACACACACACACAAATATCTTGCCTTATATATATATATATTATCAATTTTCTGCACTATTGTAAGAACTGCAACCTTGAAACTTCTGAATATCGTTTCTTATGTCTTTGTCAATGAGTGTATCAAATTTGATTAAAATCGGACCACTCCTTCTATAAACAGATTTTTTCGATTATCGATTTTCGATATTTATCGGGGGGTACCTCGACACGAAATCTAGCTAAGAACACTCACAGACGTTTATAGTACAACTGTGTAAATTTTCCAGAAAATCGGTTCAGCCGTTTCGGAGTCTATATGGAGCGGACACCCACGCACACACATACACACACAGAAAGACAAAGTTCCATTTATAAATAAGTTTAGATTTCGATTTATATATATATATATTTCCAGATGAAGTGGAATCAAGGTTTTATTATTTTGAGTGGCCCAATATTTATTTTTTATGAACAGTGCTCAATATAATAAATATTCTAGAGTTAATATAATTATGTAGTTATGAATTAATTGTACATTGCGATACGGAAATTTATATGTGTCGAGATACATTCTCATCATCAGGCAATGTTTGATGTTGACTGTGCCGATGTTTTAGATTTAAATAACAAAACCTTTGGTTTGCTGTGTATGTATGTGGGAAGATATAATATTTACATGTGTGTTTCTTTTGATTAATCACAGCGAAGATTCATTTTGGGATTTTGCCACAAAGAATACATACAAACCAACTTTGTGGTTAGTATATATTTTTTAGGTTTCAAGCCTTGCCTGATGATGAGAATTTATCTCGAAACATAGAAATTTCCGTGTCGCAATGTACAATTAATCCATAACTATATATATATATATATATATATCAATGAAATTATAACAATACTCGTGTCGAAAAACCTTCCACAAATCTACGAAGAAGGGAAAAACGGTTTTAAAAACGAAAGAGCTAAGTACAGGAACATCAGTCAAAAGGGTTCGGACCGAGTCAGCAAGTAGCTCACTTTATATATATATATATATATATATATATATATATATATATAAAGTGAGCTACTTGCTGACTCGGTCCGAACCCATAAATCACCAAAGAGGTAACTATTTTTTTCAAATCTTCATCTCTAGAGTGCTCACTTTATATATATATATATATATATATATATATATATATATATATATCTTCAGTAATGAATCTCTTCAGTAATGAATTGAGTCATTTCGGTGACTGGCGTGTATACGCCGCTTATATATAACACGTTAAAATTTCCTTTTTTTTTTTTGCTTACATGTGCCTATGGCTTAGGGGTTAGCGACCCCGACTGACAGCAGATCAGTCGAGTTACGATCCCGGCCGGAGGCAAGTGTATGTCTAACCACACTGATGGGCTGTGATACAGCAAAACAGGCTTGTATGTGGATGACACACACACACACACACACACACACACACACACACACACACACATATATATATATATATATATATATATATATATAATTTGTAGTTTAATTATTGCTAGTCTTGACAGAACTAGTTCTGTTGCTATTGATACTATTACTATAATTAATATTACTATATATATATATATATATATATGATTAATGTAGAGAAGTTTTTCACTTAACTGAGCAGAGTCATGCCGAATTCAAAGTTTCGTAAAGGCACCATTATGATGTCTCCACTCATCAGGACATGTTTCTGCTGTTGTGTCCCAGTTTTATTCTTATTTATATGGAGCTTAAAATAATTTAATATTTCTGTATGTCAGTGGTTCTACAGTAAGTTAATTGTTTTTGATTGCTATTTTTGTGTTGAATTTTTTTTAGTATTGTACTATTTGCAAGTGATTGAGTTTATTTTATTACTTTTTATTCTGTTAACTTCTTTTTACAAGTGTGAATGGTTGCACGCTTTCAACGCTAAGTTTCTGTCGATCACTTTACGACAAAAACGAGATTGCCAAAATATATTTTCATCAGTATTTCGCTAGAAACAAAAAAAAAAGTATTGGATATTATATCAGTTTTTTTTAATATGGAAGTGGATGCTAACCAAATATCATCGAAGATGAAGGAAAAACTTGAAGCAATTAAAATGTGGTTCTACAGAAGCATACTGGGTATAAAGTGAGAGAGCACTCCCAGATTACAATGAATATATAAACTGACCCCTCACTTTGTGGTCAGAGCTGTTTCTATACATTTATATTCTTGAGATCCAAAACCACAAGAATGCATTCCAGGAGCTGAGAAGATTATTAAGAAACAGGACAATTTCACTACAAACAAAGAGGAGACTACTGGATTGCTATGTGCTGTCAGTTCTTCAATATGGCAGTAAATGCTGGACATTATCATCAAAGATTAAATAAAATTTGAAGCAACTGAAATGTGGTTCAACAGAAGGATGCTGCGGATACCAAGGATCGAGCATGTAAGCAATGTTGAGGTTTTGAAAAAGATGGAAACGAAAAGGAAATTAATACTGAGCATCAGGGAGAGACAACTAAAGTTCCTGGGACATGCAATGAGGAAGAAGGGCTTGGAGAACCTGATACTAACAGGCCAGACAGAGTGGAAAAGAGACAGAGGAAAGCAGTGGATAACATATTTGAAGAGCCTGAGCACATGGATGACAGAACGGGAGTTGCGTGGTACAACAGGAAAAAGCGTGCTAAGAGCCACCAGGGATAGGGAGACGTGGAAAGCCATGATCGCCTACGTCCTTAAAAGACAAGACACATAGAAGAAGAAATCAAAAATCATTAAAATAATATCATCACAGCTCAACACTATATATATATATATATATATATATATATATATATATGCTCTAGCTTGCGATGTAGAGGGTGGAAATTTCATAAACAGCAGTTATTTACGGTTTTAAGCTATGATCTCGGGTTACCGTGTCGAACGTCCTTTCGAAGTGGTTATCGGATAGCATACTCTCACTTTGTCGTTGTTTACATTTTTATAAAATACATTACACGCTATGGAAATGGTCTTTCTCTGGAGTTGCGCCTATGGTGTCTACTGGGTGTATATCCGACTCCTGTCAAATCGTTACAGTCCCGGATTGAGGCAAAACGGTTAATCCAGCCGTATTGAGGGACTGCGAAACAGACCTGTCTGCGTATATATATATATATATGTGTGTGTGTGTGTGTGTGTGTGTGTGTGTGTGTGCGCCCGTGTGTGTGTGTGTATATATATATATTAAGAAATTATAATAAATATATTATAATATCACTACAAAAGTAGCTATTTTGTTTCGACACTACTTGCGTTTTATTAAGTGATCAAAATAGCTACTTTTGCAGTGATATTATAATATATTTATGTCATAATTTCTGAATAGATATTATTACCTCTACTTTGTATTGAGCAGTTTTTTAGAATAGTGTTTCTTTGGATACGGAATATTATTCCATTCATCCTACCCTATATATATATATATATATATATATATATATATATATATATATATATATATATCCTATAAACCACTAATATTTATCCAAACCTGAATCAAAATTTTGGGATCTATTTCTGGATTTATTATTTAGTAAGTTTCATAATTTCTTTGGTTTAATTAACTCTTTGACCCGTTTGTTCATCACCGGTAATTTCATTTCAGAGAGAGGATTACTTAAATTTTTTAATACACCAGACCTTAGGTTACAATTTGTCAGCAAGATAGATTAGAAAGCAATGGCAACCTACTGCGGGATAATCTTCTTTCAAAACATGATCGCCCAAAGTGTGTATCACGTATGGCACTTAACTGACTGACTATTTTAAGTGGCTATCGGGTCTTGTACTGTATGAACATCACTTAAAAAAATAATCCGAAAAACTACACAAAAAAAGCAAATATATGTGAACAGAAAAATATGCAAAAGTACTGCCGTGCCAATTATTTATGGTCAACAGATTTTTGGCCTGCCCCCAGTCCGGATTTGAACAGAAAAAGGTGCAAAGGAACTGCCGTGCCTATTTTGATTATTTATAGCCAACAGATCATAACAAATCATAACATTTTTTACGACGCGAGTGATATTCATGGAAAATACAAATCAGGAGGATCGTATTGTACCTACTGACAAAAGAAAATGAACAGTCGAAACGTTTTTTTTTTGTTGTTGTTTTTTTTCACTCAGGCGTGAACCCAAACCATTAGAACTGGTGTGAAATGCATAATTTCAGTCCAGAGTTAATCTTTATTTTCTTTTTCTCCTCAAACGCATACTTTTGATCTCTTATTTCCAACATTACCGTCATCCATAGTCCTACCCAAGTCATCGTTTCTGATCCCAATGTCGTCCACTTCATGAAATTTCCCAGATTGTGTTTCAAATAATATAAGCGGATACATAATGTATTTACTTTTCTATTTATGACCATTCACCCTCATCGGTCTTTCGAGACATGATCGCCCAAAGCATGTATCACGGATGGCACTTAACTGACTGAATATTTTAAGTGGGTATCGGGCCTTGTACTGGATGAATATTACTTAAAAAATAATCCGAACAACTACACAAAAAAGCAAATATATGTGAACAGAAAAAGGTGCAAAGGTAGTGCCGTGCCAATTATTTATTGGCAACAGATTTCTGGCCTGCCTCCAGCCCGGATTTGAACTCGCTCCCGCTCGACTGCACGATGCGATTGCTTTTGAATCAGGTCATTACCTCTGCCAAAAGAATCCAATTAAATAAATACCTTTAGCGACTAAAAAGGTGTGCATAAATTTACCTTCCTAGTTTTAGAAAAAGTAATAACAAAAGAAAATTCTGTACGAGACGCGAAAAATCTTATTGTGAATGCGACGATTACTCTGTAAGATCTCATATCCGACTGAATGGTGAGTCCTGGGCATAACAGTAAACTGCATCCGACAGCAAGGCCTCTGACTGGGAGGTTGTGAGGAGCATGGAACCACCTCTTACTTGCTATTGTTCTCAGGTCCACCCAGACCCGGAATGGTAGCACCTGTAACGGCTCCAGCTATGGTCAAACAGTTAACCCTAAACTGGGGTCAAAAGACTTTGAAAGTGTAAAAATAGACTTTTATAGAAATATATACATAAAAATAGACTTTTATAGAAAAATATACATTTTTGAAGAAAAAATATTACCAAAAATACATTTTTGAAAAATAACATTTTTGAACATAACATATTTTTGAAGGGAAAAAATTGTTCTCAGCAAAACATTTTTGAATAAAAATATAGAAGACATTTTCAGTTTTCTAAGATAAAAAAATAATAAAAACAAAAACTTTAATTAAAATCTGGCTGGAACAGCTTTCTCACTATAACCGAACATTAAAAATAAAACGTTTAAATCCCACCTTTTTGGCATTAAATAACCCACAGAGGTTGATATGCCGTTAAACAAAACTCAAACTCGACTGAGTGGTAGTCTCATTGGAGAGAATCTGTTTATATATGGAAAATAAGTCCTATCAATGCCGTTAGAGATGTTTCTAAGAAATTCTTAATCAGTGGTTCCCAACCTTTTGGCACTCGCGTGCAAGGTACTTACGTGCAAGTACCTTGCTTAAGTGAATCCAATGATTTCAACTTGGGAAAAGTATTAATCCGTCTCTTCCTACCAGTTATGGGTTAAATAACAAGACAGATTGGGTTCTATAGCTTAGGCTGGCAACCAGTCTATCGCAGAAAGCAATGGCCACCTACTGCGGTATAATCTTTTGCCTAGTCTGTCATGTCTCTTCGAGAAATGATCGCCCAAGAGTGTTTCACGTAGGACATTTAACTGACTGTATGAGAAACTGATCCCCACCAGACAATGTTTAAATAATGAAATTTTAAAAATTTTTTGTCAATCGTAAAGCTAAGTGGGTAATCGACAGGACTGCGCTGAATAAAGAAAAAAAAAAAGAAAAACAACGAAATTGAACATGGTGGTAGTTTGCCTCAGGTTCGCCGTATGAAATTACAAAATTAAATAATTTAATGTAAATTTCTTTTATTACTTCTAACAAGGCTACACCTTCCCCTGCCAAGGCTTCGCGACCCCCAGGGAGGTCGCGACCCGCTGGTTGGGAGCCTCTGTTCTAAATAGTTTGATATATTCCTAAGCTTGGATCTAAAGAGTGAGCGGTGAGGCTGCAAGACGAAGTAGATTTTAAAGAATAGATTTGTTTCTTGTATTGTTAGGAATACAGTTAGTCAGTTAATTGCCGTACGTAAAACACGCTTGGGTGACTATAACTCTTTCGAGCTATGACTGACTAGGCAGAAGATTTTCCCGCTGTAGTTTGCCATTTACTTCCGGCAGTAGACTGGCTGTCAAACAAGGCTATAGAACCTAACCTGTTCTGCTATTCAACCCATTGCTGAGTGTGTTCATACTTTTATAAAAAATATTTGCGCGTAAATAAATACAACTAATTCAACTGGGATTCGAACTCACATCTACCGATTTCCTATTCCGAGACGATATCCATTATAATACACTGAGCATCCACACCACAACGCGCATGTTGGGAATATCTTCGTCCTAATTATTTGGTTGAGTCTATAAAGCAAGGAATTGTAACTCCGAGACCGACAAACTATCGCCCGGTTCACACTCCACCCATGTCTATTGAACAGGTTAAGAGGCTCATCCCTTGTTCCCTGTTTAGGATGTGGTTTCCGGCTTTCTCTTTTCCAATCTTCTCACTATTACGTAGCCCCCTGCACATCAGTGGCGTTACCGCCTTGCTCGGGGTGATACGATTAAAAAAACAAAAAAACAAAACAAATCGCCAACAAATCGCTCTGTTTAAAATCGAATCTAAACTTATTTCTTTGTCTGTGTGTAAGTGTCTGTTATCTATAGACTCCGAAACGGCTGAACCAATTTTCTTGAGAAAAGCTTTCATCGTCCAGCTGATAGATCACATCGGGATCAGAAACGATGACTTGTGTAAGGCTATGGATGACGGTAATGTTGGAAATAAGAGATCAAAAGTATGCGTTTGAGGAGAAAAAGAAAATAAAGATTAACTCTGGACTGAAATTATGCATTTCACACCAGTTCTAATGGTTTGGGTTCACGCCTGAGTGAAAAAAAACAACAAAAAAAAAACAACGTTTCGACTGTTCATTTTCTTTTGTCAGTAGGTACAATACGATCCTCCTGATTTGTATTGTCCATGAATATCACTCGTGTCGTAAAAAATGTTATGATTTGTTATGATCTGTTGGCTATAAATAATCAAAATAGGCACGGCAGTTCCTTTGTACATTTTTTCTGTTCAAATCCGGACTGGGGGCAGGCCAAAAATCTGTTGACCATAAATAATTGGCACGGCATTACTTTTGCATATTTTTCTGTTCACATATATTTGTTTTTTTTTTGTGTAGTTTTTCGGATTATTTTTTTAAGTGATGTTCATACAGTACAAGACCCGATAGCCACTTAAAATAGTCAGTCAGTTAAGTGCCATACGTGATACACATTTTGGGCGATCATGTCTTGAAAGAGACATGACTGACTGGGCAGAAGATTATCCCGCAGTAGGTTGCCATTGCTTTCTAATCTATCTTGCTGACAAATTGTAACCTAAGGTCTGGTGTATGAAAAAATTTAAGTAACCCTCTCTCTGAAATGAAATTACCGGTGATGAACAAATGGGTCAAAGAGTTAATTAAACCAAAGGAATTATGAAACTTACTAAATAATAAATCCAGAAATAGATCCCAAAATTTTGATTCAGGTTTAGATAAATATTAGTGGTTTATAGGATATATATATATATATATATATATATATATATATATATATATATATATATAAGTATAGGGTAGGTATGAATGGAATAATATTCCGTATCCAAGGAAACACTATTCTAAAAAACTGCTCAATAGAAAGTAGAGGTAATAATATCTATTCAGAAATTATGACATAAATATATTATAATATCACTGCAAAAGTAGCTATTTTGATCACTTAATAAAACACAAGTAGTGTCGAAGTAAAATGCCTTGCTTGGGGCGATATGATTATTAAAAAAGTTTAAGGGATTCAAAACAAGTTACGAGAAAACATTTTTTGTGGTTGGGTGATCGACATATTCGTTAATATTCTCGCCACTACTAACGAGTCAAACGAGAAGAAGCAACCCGAACGGAAATTGTACTTTCTCCTGCTGACCACCTCTCCATTTAGGGCTTGACAACCATACCCAGAACATTGATCACAACACTCGGTAACACCAAATGTCAGGAACATACACTTCCTTCGTATTAATACATCCATGCAATCAGTATAGTAACCTTTCAATCAGTCTTCAACTTTTGCTCCTGATGAAAACCCAGTGTATACGTGGCTCATTAGTGTGCTTGAAAGAGCACAGCAAGCGACTTGATCTGTTCACATATTTTAGAAGAGGCTCATCGTTCCTGAACCGCCTTCTGTTCTCTTAAGACTACAAAATGGTAGATACTGTCAGTATGAGCTAATCAGCTAGGGTTCATCAAAACTTACAGAGATATTTATTTCTCGAACCTGGCCATCTTTGACAGGTGGACAACGGCTAGTACCACGCGTATGCCGTGTGCTTTATAATTCTTCTCAGATTGCAAGCTGCCATTTTGATAATTTTCGTTCATTTTCCATTTTTGAGCCCTTAATGATGTACATGGCACATTAAAGTAGAAATGACGAACAAACACGAAGCGATGAAAAAGAAGAAGTAAACGTAAGTAAGAAAAAAGAAATAAAGAAAACAAGAAAAGAAGAAAATGAAAACAAATTATATTTAATGTAGACAAAATAATACAAAAATGTTGGCTCTCCTCTCCTCTCGATTATAATAAAGACAGTTGTATATATATATATATATATATATATATATATATATATATATATATATATATATATATATATATATACTCACGATTATAATAAAGACAGTTGTATATATATACATATATATACATATACCTTCACAACTCGACAACATAATTATTGCAAAGATAGATAAGGTACTTTTTTTGAGGATGTGCGTTGTGGTACAGTGGATATCGGCTCCGAACGAGAAACCGGGGAGCCGAGTTCGAATTCCAGCTAAATCCATTGTATTCACTTACGCGCAAATACCCTTGGGAAAGGTATTAATCCGTCTCTTCCTTCCAGTTATGGGTTAAATAGCAGGACAGATTGGGTTCTAGAGCCTTGGTCGGCAACCAGTCTACCGCAGAAAGCAATGGCAACCTACTGCGGGATAATCTTCTGCCCAGTCAGTCATGTCTCTTTCGAGACATGATCGCCCAAGCGTGTATCACGTATGGCACCTAAACTGACTGACTTTTAAAGGGTGAAGACGCGGCAAGAGCTTTCATAACTGTAATAAAGTTTAATAACTGGTAGTAAAGTGAATGAACTGAGCCGACACTGCTTCGCTATTATCTTTTCCTACATGAGAGCGACAGAAGAGAAATACATACATTATATATATATATATATATATATATATATGTGTGTGTGTGTGTGTGTGTGTGTGTGTGTTTGTCGAGGCAGCAGATTATGTTCTAAATATATTCTGTTAAATATAACAGACAATGAATGTCTACTATGCTTAATCATGAGTCGTATCATCGTATTTTGGCTTTAATTTCAGGCGAAAATAAAGACAAAAATAAAACCACATTACAAATTTACGAACTGCGTCTGCTATTCAATGATTGTTATCGTTGCTTTGCAATGTTTTCTGTCAACACAAGATAAAATCATCTTTGATGTTGGATGTTTTTATGTTAACGTCTCTGTAACCTCTCTGAAGATGGCTCATGTGAGCCGAAAACTTAGAACCAGCATAATAAAAAATATCCAATTGTTGGACAATTTTTGTCTGGTGCTCCCTCTGCATTAATTTAATCGAGATACTAGTCTAGCAACTAGATCCCCTCACGTTTAGAGTGAAACCAATAAAATGCAACTGTAACGTCTACTCAAAAACTTCTTTTCTCGCACTTCCCGCCTGTTGAATTCCCTTCCGTATTCTTCCTTCTCCGAGAGATACGATCTCCAAGAATTTAAATATAAGGTCAATAGCCATCTTCTATCTCTCAGAGTCGCATCTTTTCCCTCATGTTCTTTTCTCCGTTCACTCCACTCTCATCACACCAGTATTCTCATCCTTCTCTTACCCATTCTTTGACACTCTCTAGAAGTTGTTCCTCTTTCTCATCACTTTCCTCCTATGTAACCCAGTAGCAGTAAAACACACACACACACACACACACACACACACACACACACACACACACACACACACACACACACACACACACACATATATATATATATATATATATATATATATATATATATATATGAAATGATTTGTTTGAACATTATTTTTATCGATACCTCTATTTAAGTAGATATTCTGTTTTTAATTAAAATAGTATTATATATTTATATCTACTGGCCTGATTATTTACGATAAATTTTATTACGAAAATGTGTGTTATATAGTCTTGATTAAAACATCATTTAGACTGATGGTCATTCGTGATCGAGAGGTCTAAGACACGCCACATCACATGGTAGCTTCCCCTATGTGGTTAGGGGTTGCAGGTTCGAATCCTGCAGAATATCTACTTAAATACGAGTACCGATAAAAAATAATGTTGAAACAAATCATTTCAAATTGTCGGTTGTTTATAACCAAGTTTCAGAAATTTCCGTAATATATATATACATATATATATATATATATATATATATATATCCGAGTAAATACAGAACGAAGAAAAAAATTTTTACAGCGTCCAAAAACATTAATTTAAAACAGTGCTCGATATATAATATATAGAGCTGTGAATATTTATTATAAATTATATTTTAGAACATGTAGAGAATTTTTTTTAATATATCCACGACAAATAGTACATTTGTTTCGACATTGAAATTACAATGTCTCATCAGGCGGTGTGGACAGGAATGGAAAGGTTTTCCATCCTGTCCACTCATTAATCAACTCATTAATCATAATCACACACATTAATCAACCATATTCACTACCCACACCACTTATTTCAAAATTCTAACGGTCAATCCACAAGACTTATTCCCTTATCACTAACCCCCAACAACATCCCAAACACAACTGACCAAATATAAGTAAAGAGGCTTTCCATTCCTGTCCACATCGCCTGATGAGACATTGTAGTTTCAATGTCGAAACAAATGTACTATTTGTAGTGGATATATAAAAAGAAATGTTTTAAAATATACATGTTCTAAAATATAATTTATAATATATATATATATATCTTCACTTCAAGGACGTTTGCAAATAGGCAATGGACATGGACATCGAAATGTGAAAAGCCATCATGAATAATCGCTCACATTGTAGATGCGATTTACACAGAGAGTTGGAGCATGGAGAAAATCGGTTCAGCCGTTTCAGTGTCTATAGATAACGGACACACACACACACACACACACACACACACACACACACACACACACACACACACAAAGTTCCATTTATAAATAAGTTTAGATAGATTCTGGAGAGAAAAAAATGTACCGTTACAACGAGACGATATTCTAAGCAGCTGGCCTAGCAAATGAATTCAGTATCGTCTTTCCATTTCATGCCAGCTGAGAAAGCGAGGTGAGAAGATGAAACGCATCTGGAGGTTAGCATCAGCCATGCACATGAAAGCGGGCGAAGGGTTTCTCAGATGATTAATGGAGAGAAGTTTAGTTTTAAAGGCATTAAAATTACCAAGCCATCTTTTGCCCCATTTAACGATGGATTTGAATTCGTTTTATATATCGGCTGTTATTTTCACTTTGTTGAACCGATCTGCTTTAGTATCGAGGCAAGAGTAAATGGATGTGTTATTAGCGTAGATATTAAATTGAGAGATGATATTATAATTGGTGAAAGTGTAAGATCATTGATGCGACCCCGAGGAAATCTGCGTAAGGAAGAAAGAATCTAGACTAGTGATTTTTAAGGATATCTTTCATTTCATGATTTTATGGGAAAGACAGGATCAATTCAAAAAAGTGTCCGAAGACACCGTAACTTTTCTGCCTGTGGAGAAGACCTGAATACGAGACCCTGTCAAAGGCTTTCGAAATGTCCAATTCTACAGCTCATGCTTCACCATTTTTTATTTGTTTTACGCTTTTCACAATTATCGTCAGTTTATCAGCAGTTGACCTGGAGAGACGAAAGCCATATTGCTTATCTGAGAAAAGACTGCGATGAGAGATGACGAACCATTTCCGTATGGATTAGGCCCTTATGAAGTTTCTCAAAAGGAGGTAGAATGCTTAATGCTTATAAGGGTCGAGTTTTTAAAACCTGGAACAGCAGCTGATTACTTCTTGCTAGCAGGAAAAAAGTGGGCAGTGAGATATTTATTATATAAATCACCAAGACCGGAACCCCTTCGAGAGGACATTTCTTAACCACTATAATAGAGTTACCATCAGGTTCACATGTTTTGTGGCGATCTAGGTTAGAGATGATAGTAGAGACCATGGAGGGGTTTTATGCACATCAGTCAACAGAGATTCAGTTCTATATGTGAATTTATGCAGGGATATTCTTGGGAAAGATACTAATCCATTTCTTCCCTCCAGTTATGGGTTAAATAACAGGGCAGATTGAGTTCTATAGACTTGGTTGGCAACCAGTATGCCACAGAAAGTAATGGCAAACAACTACGGGAAAATCTGCCCAGTCAGTCATGTTTGTTTCGAGACATGATCGCCCAAGCGTGTATCAGGTATAGCGCTTGACTGACTGACTTTATTCCGGATGAGTTAATTTTGTTCTTTTTTTTATAATCATTTCACCCTAAACAAGGCAGGACTGCCACTGTTGCACAGGGGGTTACAGTGAGAGGAAAAAACTGTGCAAGAGGTGTCGAAGAAAGGATAAGAAATAGATTGGAATCAAGTAGATAGAAGATGACAATTGACATTGTATTTAAACTTTTGGATATTGTAGCTATTAGGGAAGTGAATAAACGGAAGGGAGTTTTACAAACGGGAAGTGCGAGAAAATAAACTGTTAGAATAGAAGAGTAGTTATAGTTAACTATTTCGACAATAAAATGTTGGAATCATGATAACAATCTAGTAACACGAGTGGTTGGGAAATCACATGTACTTCTTTGTACAAAAGTATTCTTTGAAGAGAATTTACGAGCAAAAAATTAATCTTTATCAGCATTTAATATATATCCTCTTTACAGAGTTAAATAAAGAATGAATTTGAGACATCTCTTGGACTCCACAAGAGAACCACCTCCTCCTCTCTATAAAAAAAGCAAAACCACCAGTAATAATAATAATGCCAGCGTATTATCAATAATTGCGAACATAAAGTTGAAATAACCTGAGGGTCAAATAACAAGAGGCAGTCAAATTTAGACAAGTCTTTAGCAGAAAAATAGTACTGTAAATAAGTACGAGCATCATTCGATAAATAAGGTGAATTTTTCGGTATAAGGATTTCGAATACAGACAGAAGCTTACATTTTTTTCAACGTAGTCTCCCATCAGTGTCACACACTTTTCCATCTGTGCACAAGCTTCCTTATTCCCTCAGCGTAAAAATCACAGCATTTTTGAATTCATCGTTACTTTCAAATTTCGTGTTTCTAATGAACGCTTTCAAGGGATCAAACAGAAGAAAGTTTGAAGAGGCAAGGTCTAGGCTGTAAGGGAGAAGAAGGAGCAGTTCCCGGCCCAGCTCGTTGATTGTCTGCACGTTTGGGCTGCTGTGTAAGCTGTGTAAGCTGACCTTCGAGAAGACAAGGCCATCATGGACAATTTTGTGTGATGTCTCAACAGATAAGCTCAAACTCCTTGCAATGTCATCCACTGTCACCCTTCTGTCAGACTGAATGAGGTCATTAACTTATTCGATCACCTCAGAATACATTACTTCTGTAGGCCTCCTAGGCCTTGTCTTCATCCTCAACACTGCTCCGTCCTTCTTTAAACAATTTAGCCCGGTTGTAGACATTCTTTAAGCTGAAACATGGGGCAGATAAGCTCAAACTCCTTGCAATGTCATCCACTGTCACCCTTCTGTCAGACTGAATGAGGTCATTAACTTATTCGATCACCTCAGAATACATTACTTCTGTAGGCCTCCTAGGCCTTGTCTTCATCCTCAACACTGCTCCGTCCTTCTTTAAACAATTTAGCCCGGTTGTAGACATTCTTTAAGCTGAAACATGGGGCACCATACACGGTTGACATTCTCATATGAATTCAACTTGTTTGCACCCTTCAGCACCCAAAATCTTGATAACTGACCTCTATTTAATCCTGGGGCATGCTTCTTGGTCAGCCATCTTTGTTAATCTCCAAAACTCTCAAAGTTTTTAAATTAAAAATGAAATCCCTTCGAAAAAAAAAAGTAAGGGAAAAATTAAAAAGTAAGTATTAGAAGTCCTTATAGCGAAAAATTCACTTTATTTATTGAATGACCCTCGTAGAAGTCCTTATAACGAAAGATTCATTTTATTTATTGAATGACCCTCGTAGAAGTCCTTATAGCGAAAAATTCACTTTATTTATTGAATGACCCTCGTAGAAGTCCTTATAGCGAAAAGTTCACTTTATTTATTGAATGACCCTCGTAGAAGTCCTTATAACGAAAGATTCATTTTATTTATTGAATGACCCTCGTAGAAGTCCTTATAGCGAAAAATTCACTTTATTTATTGAATGACCCTCGTAGAAGTCCTTATAACGAAAGATTCATTTTATTTATTGAATGACCCTGGTAGAAGTCCTTATAGCGAAAAATTCACTTTATTTATTGAATGACCCTCGTAGAAGTCCTTATAACGAAAGATTCATTTTATTTATTGAATGACCCTGTTAGAAGTCCTTATAGCGAAAAATTCACTTTATTTATTGAATGACCCTCGTAGAAGTCCTTATAACGAAAGATTCATTTTATTTATTGAATGACCCTGGTAGAAGTCCTTATAGCGAAAAATTCACTTTATTTATTGAATGACCCTCGTAGAAGTCCTTATAACGAAAGATTCATTTTATTTATTGAATGACCCTGGTAGAAGTCCTTATAGCGAAAAATTCACTTTATTTATTGAATGACCCTCGTAGAAGTCCTTATAACGAAAGATTCATTTTATTTATTGAATGACCCTCGTAGAAGTCCTTATAGCGAAAAATTCACTTTATTTATTGAATGAGCCTCGTAGAAGTCATTATACCGAAAAATTCACATTATTTATTGATATAATGATGCTGGTATCAAAAGCAGGGATATTTTCAAACAGTCTACCTGGATCTGTCGTATACATTCAGTGAGCTTGTTTGAGTCGTCAATACATGCTGAGAGAAAAAGAATAGGACGTGTAATTACACCAAAGTCTTCATAATCTGTCGGATAACAAGAACGCTCCAATAACTATAAAACAATCCTGCAAGAACCAGGAAAGACCATAAAGTGTCGGAAATCGTTGAAGAGAATAAAATCCTGGTTTTCATTATAGCAGAATTAATCTCTTTGATTTTCCGTGATTGGGAACGTATCGTGCAAATTGTCTGCAGAGATCAAGAGATTGGACTTGTTTGGGCAATGCAAGAAATCACCAGATATTTCAATTTTACTATACGGTGTAGAAGTGATGTTTAAATAAAAAAAGGAAAACTTTTCTTTGTATTCTGATATTTATTTCACATTTTAATTAACTCATTGTTTCTGTTCCACGTGATATCACGAGCAAGAAACCATTCCACAAACGTATAAAAATTTTCATTCATCCTAAAATACGCCGACTGCATTTCTGCAGATGGGTACCCCCACCCACCCAGTAAGGCTTCCGGATCCTGGATTTAATGATAAACTGCACCTGGCAGCAAGGCCTCTAATTGAGAAGTTCTGAGCGTCATGGAACCACATCTTAATTGTTGTAGTTCCCAGGTCTACCCTAGTCCGGAGCTATGGGCAAATAATTACCCCCTAAAACTGGGATCAAAACACTATGAAAATGTAAAAATAGACTTTTATTATAAAATTTTCAACAATAATTTTGTGGGGAAGAACATATTTTGAAGAAAAAATATTAACAGCAATATATTTTTGAAATATATGCTCTCACTACAATTAAGCTCTCTAGAGGGGAAAATTTGAAAAAAAAATGTTACCACTTCGGCGATATTTTCATAACTCTTCAGTAATGAATTGAATTCTTTCTGTGTCTGGCGTGTGTATACGACGCTTTTACATAGCATGTGAAAATTTCCCTTCTCTGATTCCATACGCCTATGGCTTAGGGGTTAGCGACTCCAACTTACACAAGATCGGTCGAGTTTCGATCCCAGCTGGAGGCAAGTGGATGTCTAGCCATACCGATAAGCTGTGATACAGCAAAACAGGCTTGTATGTGGATGACGAATATATATATTTTTTCATCATCCACTATATATATATATATATATATATAAATCCAGGTGAAGAGGACTCAAAATTTTAATATTTTGAGTGCCCCGGTATTTATTTTATTATGGCCAGTGCTCAATGTAATAAATATTATAGAGCTTAATATAATCATATAGCTATGAATTAATTGTACATTGCGAGAAGGAAATTTCTGTGTTTCGAGATGTTGTCACCGATGGTGGTTGTACAAATGATTTACATTTAAATGTAAGTCATCTGTACAACCAACATGAAACATTGCATGATGAAAAGTATCTATCGCGAAACATAGAAATTTCCGTGTCGCAATGTACAATTAAATCATAACTCTTTCTTTCTTTCTCTCTCTCTCTCTCTCTCTCTATATATATATATATATATATATATATATATAGATATGTATGTATATATATATATATATATATATATATATATATATATGACTCTCGACAAAACGCTCTTTACAAAAATACGTTAATGAAAACTGTTCTACAAACTTATTTCTTACACAAGACATATCTTATTTATGCAAATCTATTGCCACAACCTTGTCGGCATCAAATAACCCATATAGCAAAACAAACCGAACCAATCTGATATTTTCATTTCCTAGGTCTTTCTGAAAAATACACGAGCCATGTAAGACTAACGTTAAAGAAACGTCTACGTAGACTCATGATGTAATTGAAGTTTTGTGTAAGTAACCTCTTTGTTTTCAGGGACATTCTGTTATTCTTATATATTTTTCAAGTTTATTTTTTAATGCTACTGCAGCTTCTTATAATACATTGCTTTTTAGGCCGTTACCGATTAGTGGCTATTCACACTAATCGGTAACGGCCTTTAGAACCAACTTAATAAAAGATTATTCAAATGTTGGTGAATTATTATCTTAATTTTTACCTGAAATTAAAGCGAAAATACGATGTTTAGAATGGCTCATGATTAAACATAATAAATATTCATTGTCTCTTATATATAACAATATATGTTTAGAAAATTATCTGTTGTATCGATACACTATATATATATATATATATATATATATAGTCACACTTTTTCTGGACTGATCATGCTGCAAGGATGAGCGAGAGAATGCCTAAAATCTTCATGTATATCCAGCTTGACAGTGGACAGAGAACTGTTGGACGGCTGTGGCTCAGGCATATTGCTTCCCCGACGGCTACAATTTCCAGGAGTTTAAATGTAAGTTCAATAGACACCTCCTAACACATTAACCATCTTTCAAACACTCTTCCCATCTACCCAACCCCCAGCCTCGGTATCCTTACCCATCTATCACCCTCCTTCTGACATTTCCTATATCTAAACACTCTTTCTCTTCACCCTCCCCTTATGTAACCCCAGGCGCAATAGTGGCAGTGGAATGCCTTGCTTGGGGTGAAATGATTAAACAAAAAAAAAAAAAGAAAAAAATTATAAATGGAGCTTTGTCTGTGTGTGTGTATCCGTTACCTATAGACTCCGAAACGGCTGAACCGATTTTCTCGAAATTTACACAGTTGTACTATAAGCGTCAGCGAGTGTTCTTAGTTAGGTTTTGTGTCGAGGTACCCCCGATAAATATCTAAAATCGATAATCGAAAAAATCGGGTTATAGAAGGAGTGGTCCGATTTTAATCAAAATTGATACACTCATAGACAAAGACATAAAAAAATGATATTCAGAAGTTTCAAGGTTGCAGTTATTACAATAGTGCAGAATATCGATTATATATATATATATATATATATATATATATATATATATAAGGCAAATTTTTTTGTGTGTGTCTGTTTATCTATCTGTATGTCCTTTTTATCCACAATTTTTATCCGATTCTCACCAAACTTCACAGAAATATTCTTTAGGCGGAGTCTGGGCTCCAGGACCATGGATTAGTTTTAAAGTTTTCATTACACCCGAGCAACGCCGGGCTATACTGCTAGCGATAAGCTAAACGATATCCTCCCAGCTGTCAATATGCCTCATACTAACTTTGACCATTCTATCCATTATACCTTTTTGTAAGAGGAACAACCCAAGACGCGGGCTATGAATTAGAAATGTCAAAATGAAAAAAAATTACAATAGTTGAAATGTCTGGCAATTATAACAGATGACGGAAGCTGTGGCACCGAAATCCGAAGTTGCAATGAAATAATAACATATACTTTCCAAAACCAAGAAATATTCTAAGAAACAGAAAAAGTATGTGAAAAAAAAAAAAGAAACGATGACAGAAATTCCATGTAATTAAAGCAGGTGAGACGTAGTTCTACTGAAGGATGCTGAAGATAATATATAAGCTACGAGGAAGTTTTGTGAAAAATGGAAACTGAAAGGATACTTATATTGAGAATCAAAAGCGTCAGTTGAGATTTGTGGGACATAAAATAAGGAGTGAAGGCTATGAATATTTAACACTCACAATTCGTATTGGAGCAAAGCGAAATAACATGTGACGTATCTAACGAGCTTGTGTAAACAGATGACGTGAGAGGGAGATCTAGGAGTAAAAAAAACAAAAACAAAAACAATCATTGCTCAGAGCTAAAATAAAAAAGCATAGGATATTGTGGAGAGCCCTGATCGCCCATGTTCTGAAAGGTTTCGTCAGTTGAAAGAAGATTAAAGTTCATCTATACAAAGCGATATTCACATGAAGATAATTCTCTTTAATCTAATATGTTACTTGTCTCAATATACCTGAATGTCATTTTTGAAAACAGTAGACAATCAGTTTGAGTTCTGTTGAAAGGCATATCAACACTTCTGTGGGTTATTTAATGCCAAAAAGGTGGGGGTTTAAGGTATTCTTAAATGTTCGGTTATAGTGAGAAGGTTGATTTAGTTAGATTTTAATGAAACGTTTTTGTTTTTAGTCTTTTTTTTATTTTAGAAGGCTAAAATATCTTCTAGTTTTGTATTCAAAAATGTTTTGCTGAGAATAATTTTTTCTTTCAAAAATGTGTTATGGTAATAATTTTTTCTACAAAATGGTATTGTTGGCAATATTTTTCCTTAAAAAATGTATATTTTTCTATAAAGGTCTATTTTTATGTATATATTTCAATAAAAGATTATTTTTAAACTTTTCATAATGTTTTGACCCCAGTTTAAGGGTTAACTATTTGCCCATAGCGGGGACCCTAATAGGTGCTACCACTCCGGGTCAGGGTGGACCTGAGAACAGCATTTAAGAGATAGTTCCATGCTCATCACAACCTTCCAATCAGAAGCTTTGATGCCAGATGGAGTTTATTATCATGCCCAGGACCATGACAACCAGTAACCCATGTCATTTGTAGTCATGGTTACGAATAAGCCATGCCTTTCTTTTGGCAAAGAATGGCATAAAACGTAGATGTCATGTCATAAGAAAGGGGATCTGAAAACTTTGATTTATCTCACTGACTCATTGCACGATTACCCACCTCTAGGCTTTGCAGTTACCAGAATATATTGTTTCCTTGTGAAACCTGGCAAAATTTAAGCCAACCGGAAGTGGTGGCCCTGTCACGAGTGAAATAACTCGTAGAAGAAGTAACCTAAAGAATAACAGACTTTTATTGATTTTCAACCCGTTTTTTCATATGAATCTATCCTGCACCTATATAAATCTACCATCCCTCAGTGCATTAAATACTGCTGTCACATCTTGTCGGGTGCCCCTGCTATTCTTCTCGGGCTTCTTGACAAAGTACAACGGAGAGTCTGTAATGTGATCGATACCGACTTGGCTGACCGGCTGCAGACTCTCTCTCACCGGCGCGACGTGGCTTCCTCGTGTTTCTTCTATAAATACTTTCACGGCTTCTGCTCCGATGAATTTAGATCACTGGTGCCCCCTAGGTACGAATTTGCACGAGATACTAGATTAGCAACTAGATCCCACCCTTTTACAGTGAAACCGATAAAATGCAACCGCAATTTCTATTCCAACAGTTTCTTTTCTCGCACTTCCCGACTGTGGAATTCCCTTCCACATGATTGCTTCCGCGACAGATACAATCTCCAGCAGTTTAAATGTAAGGTCAATAGACACCTAACACACTAACTCGCATCAATTTTTTCAAACACTCTTCCCATCTACCCAACCTTCAGCCTCGGTATCCTTACCCATCTATCACCCTCCTTCTGACATTTCCTATATCTAACCACTCTTTCTCTTTACTTTCCCCTATATAACCCCATGCGCAATAGTGGCAGTGGAATGCCTTGCTTGGGGTGAAATGATTAAACAAAAAAAAAGTAATGTTTGGTACCATCTAATTTGTTGCTGACTAATTTCAAAGAAGACGAAAAAATTCACGGTGAAACAAAGAAATAGAAACATAAAACTGTTTCTGTCTTCCGTAGCGATGCGATCTTTTCCAAGACAAAAAAAAAAAAAAAACCTGCACAAGACATAATTAATCGCTCTCTCACTAAATAATACGGGCATGAAGCACGCTAGTTCAAGCTTGTGTAGTTATGTCGGGTTCACCGATTGCCAAGTCATATTAGTGCCGGGAAATATGTTTTCGAGATGTTTCCAAATATCTGAGTTTCCTCTGTAGTGACAGGCAGGACGAAATTTTGTTTTTATTTTAATATATGTAACTCCAATATTTCGGCATAAATTTTCGATACCTAAGGTTAAAATGAATTTTTTAAAATAAAAAAACATTCTTGAAGAATTCATTTTAGATTTAATTAAAAGCTTAATGATTAATTTTTTTATTTCCATTAAGTAAAAATTCTGGTGTATTTCAGATAGAAAATATATAGATCGGAATATCACATTTAATTTTGATTTCTTAAAACTTTTTTAAAAGCGGATATTTTCTTAATTTTAAGAAATTTGTAAACAAACAAAAATTCATCGATTTTAAAAAAATATTTCAAAAGATTTCTGATACATTATTTTAATAAAATTAGAAAATTGAAAGTTAAATTAATCTGATTTGAAAGAAAAAAATTTTCCTTATCGCATAAAAAGTAATACACCATATATTGTGCGTTGTGGTGCCGTGGATATCGGCTCCAAACGAGGAATCGTTGGAGCCGAGTTCGAATTCCAGTGGAATTCCTTGCATTCACTTACCTGGAAATACCCTTGGGAAAGGTATTAATCCGTCACTTCCCTCCAGTTATGGGTTAAATAACAGAACAGATTAGGTTCTATGGCCTTGGATGGCAACCAGTCTACCGCAGACAGCAATGGCAAACTACTGCGGGATAATCTTCTGCCCAGTTAGTCATGTCTTTTTCGAGACATGATCGCCCAAGCGTTTCTCACGAATGGCACTTAACTGACTGACCATATATCAGATCGAACATTTGACGGACTGTTGAATGACGAAGTGATGACAGCTGCTACGCAATTTTCATAAATCTAAGGGAAGGGACAAAACTCTTAAATTACGTAACATTTTCATAAATAATGGCAATTTTAGTCAACCATACATTTAAATAAAATTGCGTAACTACGTTTAATAATCTTTGCAATTTTGGAATAATAAATTTCGTTTCCACTTAATTATTATATAACCTCAAGGGAACACCGCAATACAGAATTTTGCACGATTTTAAACTATTATAAATTATGATTAAAATGTAAAAACATTGAAAAAATTCTTGTAAAATTCATTATTCATCAAAAAAAGTTTATTTCTTCAGACAATAATCTCCTTAATATTGCTTATTTACAAAAGCAATTAGAAGCTTTTCTAAATAAGTAATGTCATAGTTTTATTGGAATTATTATTTTTCAATTAAGAGCAGATTTTCATTTAAAAAGCACTAATTTGAAAAAAAAATTAGGTGATTTACAATCTCCAAAGACTCCTACTTTTAACAAAAAAATTTTCAGGGAACACGAAGGTTATGTGCGAAATTTCATAAAATTAATTATGGGGTGGGATAACACATTTACCAAAAATAATGTTTTACCAATATTTTCCAAAAAAAAAAAAACAATTAGAAATACTTTCATTTATTTGTGAATAAGTCCTGAAAATTTAATTAAAATCGGACAATTATTTGATTTTTACAAGAATTTCCAAATAAATGTTTTCTACTGATAAAAAAAAAAAAAAACGCACAAAAAATAAATCAACATTAAAAGTTAGAGAGGGCGATGACGTAAACAAAAGAAGATTTTAAACAAAATAATTTAAAAAATACTATGGTCTTTCATCTTAATAACATGAACATTTTGAGGATAAAACTTTATTTGCGTTAAGTTGGTGGTATTATCATCACTTTATGCTGTTTTTCCCGCGAAATAGTGAAGGTACCTATTTTAAGAGCAACAATAACTGAAACCTACATTAAGGTTTGAAACCGCTTCGCAAAGTTTAGAATATTCTCATCGACAGCCACTGGGATTAGAGAAACTTACTCGCGTTTTTTTATTATTTTTGACAGTAACTATCGAAATAATAGAAATAGAATAATAGAATAATATAATAGAATAATAGAATAATAGAATAGAATGTAATAGAAAATATTAGATGATTCAGCTGAATCAATGTTGATACATAAATAGAAAACTGAACTGAATTTGATTAAAAACTAATTTCTATTTCGACACAATTAAAGTGAAATCAACAGTTCAGGCGCTTAACGTTAATCTCATTTTGTATTGCTAAATTGAATTTGATTCTTGTCACGCAAAAATTGCTTTTTTAATGACCTCTGGATAGCGGCGAAACATTTCAACGTGATATTTTTTCCAAAACTGCATATATATATATTTTTTCCATTTGTAAACGAGTTATTACGCGAAACATTATCTGGTTCAACCCACCATTTAATTTAGAGGTAAAGACCAAAATAGGACAAATGTTTTTTAATCTGATAGACACTTTCTAAAAAAAACTCAGAACTAAACAAAATTTTCAACAGAAACACAATCACATTAAGTTATATTTGTACTAGTAATTTAGATAGTTTCATAAAACAAAACACCAGAAACTTAGATAGCATTGTACAAAACAAAACCACTAATAATGATTGCAACTGCAGGTACCAAAATAAATGTCCACTTTAAAGACTTTGCAATACAAATGAAGTCATTTACAAGGCAAAGGTACATGACTTAAATGGCCAAAATAAAATATATTTGGGTTCAACCAAAGACAGCTTTAAGTCCAGGAGGTTCAATCACAAGTCTACATTTAAAATAGAAAACTTAAAAACCTGTACAAAATTGGCTAGCTACGTATGGAAATTGAAATTAAAATATGGAAAAGACCCAGACATAACGTGGCGTATAGTGAAAACAGCCAAGTTTTACAACGGTGGGAAAAATACTGTGCCTAAAAGAAAAGTTAGCGATTATGCTATTCCCAAACAAAAATGAAAATTTAATGAAAAAACTATACTAAAATATATCTATGGATGAAAATATTATAATTTCTCGTAATTTTAAAATTTGCCCGTTCAAAAACAAAAATAAAAAAAACAAAAAAAAAACAACGTTACGTGAGCGTTCTTAAAAAAAAAAGGTAAACGGTAAAAAGAGTTATTTCAAATTGCCTGAAGACACCACTCATGGTAGAAACTTGGTCGCGTAATAACTCGTTTACAAATGGAAAATATTCAAAAGTTCTACAATATAATTTTATTGAACACTTTTTAATACAAATGTGCACTGGTCTAATTTTACTATGAGAAAAACTAAGTAATTAAACAATCTATATATATATATATATATATATATACACTACCATAATTATAAGGACACCCAAGTTTGTTTTTTTAAATGATGTATTTCATACTATTTTTAGTATTTATTGCCAAGTGGATAATGGTTAATGAAAATAGAATGGTTCTTTTATTAATACTGCACAATAACATGTGCATCAAATGAACTGTTCTGGTGTCCAGTCTTTGTGCTCTCTTCCCGATGCTAGTCTCTTCTTATTATTGGCTGGCCGAAGCAAAGGCTTCCTGGCTGCCTTGTAAAATTTTGCAAAGTAATAATAACAAAAGAATCATTCTATTTTTATTTAGAATTATCCAGTTGGCAAGAAATTCTAAAAATAGTATGAAATAGATAAATTTTTAAAAACTGAGTTGGCCTAATAATTATGGCCGGTAGTGTATGTATGTAGGTATGTTGCATATATGCATACATATAAAGAAAAAAAAATTAATTGCATATATACATACAGGATGTGCGTTGTGGTACAGTGGATATCGGCTCGGAACGAGAAACCGGGGAGCCGAGTTCAAATTCCAGTTGAATCCATTGTATTCATTTACGCACAAATACCCTTGGGAAAGGTATTAATTCGTCTCTTCCTTCCAGTAGGGCAGATTGGGTTCTACAGCCTTGCTCGGCAACCAGTCTACCGCAGAAAGCAATGGCAACCTACTGCGGGATAATCTTCTGCCCAGTCAGTCATGTCTCTTTCGAGACATGATCGTCCAAAGCGTGTATCACGTATGGCACTTAACTGACTGACATACATATAAATATATATATATATGTGTGTGTGAGGGTGTGGGAGGGGGTAAAATAGGATACTGAATTCTGAAAAAGTTTTAAAGAAAAATGACAAATAAAAAACCATTTCATTGAAACTAGATTAAAATACGCGTTTCCTATTTCTAGTTTTCTTTAAATCCAGAAACCGAAAGAAAGAAATATGGGTGCGTATCTGTGGCTCTGCTTAAATAATAAATCATGAGTAGTTATTCCCGCCCTTCTTACGTTTCTCGTGACCATAGAAAAGAAAAAATATGAATGATTTTTTAAAAAAGCCGTCAATATATATTCTGTATTTTGTCTTTATAGTTCCGAGTTCATGTCGAAATGTATTTATATATTCACCTAGAATTTCTGTTTTGAACCTAAGAAAATCCTCATCATATTTTCAGAATGGCTCGAAAACAAGAGATTCATAAAGATTTTATGAATTTAATCTAAAGCAAATTCTTATCCAATTTTTCAGAATGTGTTGAAAGTAAAAGAATTATGTTTTTGCATGTGTTTTCCGTGACGACAATAGTGTATAAGATAGGATACAGTATCTGGACAAAGGTTTGAAGAAATTTGACAAACAGAAAACCGTTTCATTGCAACTATATTTGATTACGTGTTTCGCCTTTCTAGACTTCATCAGATCCAAAAATCAATAAAAATATATGTGCGTGTGGCTGTGTGTATGCTTAAGTAATCCAAACTTATTTATAAATGGAACTTTGTCTGTGTGCGTGTGTGTGTGTCCGTTACCTATAAACCCCGAAACGCCTGAACCGATTTACTTGAAAATTTACACAGTTGTACTATAAGCGTCTGCGAGTGTTCTTAGCTAGGTGTTGTGTCGTGGTTCCCCCAATAAATATCGAAAATCGATAATCGAAAAAATCGAGGTATAGATTTGATACACTCATAGACAAAGACATAAAAAACGATATTCAGTAGTTTCAAGGTAGCAGTTCTTACAGTAGTGCAGAAAATCGATACTATATATATATATAAAAGGAAAGATGTTTGTATGTTTGTCTGTTTATCTGTCTGTATGTTTGTGTTTTTTTCAGCCCTTTTATTTTAGTTTTTGCTTCGGGTTTGACTCTAAGTAGGTATAATTGTAGTTCTTAGTCTCAGCCATGATACCATTTACTCAGAGGACTTATTTAGCCTTCAAATTTCAGTTTACGACGAAAAAAACTTATTTGATATCGATATCAGGAAATCAAAATTTGACTTACATCCATTCATTTTTTTTCAGTCTACGGTTTCGCTTTAACTGGAAACAACTATTGCTTTTTAGTCTTTCGTGCCAACGTCCAAAGAGTCTGAGCTCCAGGACCAATGGATTAGTTTTCATAGAACCGCATTACAAATTTATGAACAGCCTCTGCTATTTGGTGACTGTTATCGTCGCATAACAATGTTTTACATCAACACAAGATAAAACCATCTTTGATGGTGGATGTCTTTATGTTAACGTCCCTGTACCCTCTCTGATGATTGCTTATGTGAGCAGAGAGCTTAAAACCAGCATAATAAAAACATATCCAATTGTTGGACATTTTGTGTCTTTATTTTCACCTGAAATTAAAGCCAAAATACGATGTTTAGTACGGCTCATGATTAAACATAACAGACATTCGTTGTCGGTTATATTTAACAATATATGTTTAGAAAATTATCTGTTGTCTCGATACACTATATATATATGTATATATATATGAAAATCGTATTCAGGTGTAAATAAAGACAAAAATTGTCCAACATTCGGATATTTTTTTTTTGGTTCTAAGCTCTGGGCTCACTTAAGACATCATCATAGGTTACAGGGACGTTAACATAAAGACATCCACCATCAAAGATGATTTTATCTTGTGTTGACGTAAAACATTGCTATGCAACATTAAGTCACCAAATAGCAGACGCAGTTCGTAAATTTGTAATGCGGTTCTATGACGTCACACCTGTTTAGAAAGGCTCATGATTAAACATAATAGACATTCATTGTCTGTTATATTTAACAGTATATGTTTAGAAAAGTGTATATATATATATATATATATATATATATATATACATATATATATATTAGGACATAAGTTCTCGCTTTTTTCTAACAGACAGCGCCTCGAAGTGTAAAGAACTTTGTTTTTTCATAGCGTTAAGTTAGTTTTCATGCAAAAGAAAGTGTATTTGCAAGGAATTTTACTGCACTACTTTATTCAAAAAAATCTGCAGCTGAAGAATTCTTCTTGAGATTTACGTCGACCATGCTTTGTCGGAAACAACATGTAGAGAATGCTTTAGATGTTTCAAAAATAATGATTTTGATGTCGAAGACAAAGAATACTCTGGCGCACGCAAAAATGTTTGAAGACGAAGAACTGGAGGAATTACATGCTGAAGACTCCTATCAGGCGCAAGCTCAGCTTGCAGAATCATTCTTCTATGTACCTTGTCCCTTCAGAACGTAGGCGATCATGGCTTTATACGTTTCCCTATCCCTGGTGGCTCTGAGGACGCCTTCTTCTCTTACACCATGCAATCCTCGTTCCGTCATCCACCTGATTAGGTCCTTCAAATATGATATCCGTTGCTTTCCTCTGTATCTTTTTCCCTCTATCTGGCCTGTTAGTTTCAGATTCTCCAAGCCCTCCTTCCTCATTGCGTGCCCCAGGAACTTCAGTTGTCTCTTCCTGATGCTGAATATTAATTTCCTTTTTGTTTCCATTATTTGCAAGACCTCATCATTGTTCACATGCTCGATCCATGATATTCACATAATCCTTCTGTAAAACCACATTTCAGTTGCTTCAAGTTTTTCCTCCATCTTTGATGGTATTGTCCAGCATTCACTGCCATTTTGAAGGACGGACAGCACGTAGCAATCCAATACTCTCTTCCTAGGTTCTAGCAAAATTGTCCAGTTTCTTAATACCTTACTCAACTTCTGGAATACTTCCTTCGCCATGCCAATTCGCCTTCGGATGTCTGTGTCGCACTTTCCGTCTTAAACTGTTTTTTTAGCGGAACCATTAGGAGTTGAAAAAAGACAGTTTGGAAACGTTTGAAAGCATTGGGAATGATCAAATGCAACGATATTGGGGGCCGTACGAATTAAAGCTGCGAGACGTCGAACGTGTCTTGTCATGTGTAAAAAGCTGCTTCAACAGCAGAAAGCGGAAATTTTTTTTACATCGTATTGTGACCGGCGATGAAGATTGGATACACTAAGATAACCGTAAGCGTAGAAGATCGTTGGGGTAAGCCCATCAATGTCGGCGGCAAAACCGAATATCCATGGTTCGAAGCTTCTGCTCTGCATTTGCTGGGATCAGCTGGGTGTAGTTTATTATGAGCTGCTCGAACCGTCTGAAACCATCACGGGACATTGTCATCGACTACACTTGATACGTTTGAGCCGATCATTGCAGAAAAAAAACAGCTGCTATATAAGCAGAGACGCGACACACTTAAAAACACCGAAGTGTTTGATTTTCATTGAGATCATGAGAAACCCATTTATCGATCTCTTTCACCCGGAACCACCTTCGTACTGTCCGATCACTTGTGGATCCATCTCTCCATGTTCTGTTGATACTGGCAGAGGTTTGAGAGGTATTGTGCCTAAGTTTGAACTCAAGGAAGAAAAGTAAACGAAGATCAAGTTTTCTTGAATTGCCTCAAGAATATTTCTGTTTAAAAATAAGTTAAAAATTAATGCTCTGATTGGCTTCTAAAAAGCTGTAGTGGATAACATCAATTGCAGAACACCTGACAGTCACTCTAATCTTTTACTGATGCAACTTTGACAAATGTTTGGGGGACTCGTTACAATGACTCGTTATAGTTATCACAAAGGATCTATTTTTCATGACATTAAACTATTCGGTTAAGAAATGAATCATTGGTGTTACGCATTTTGTATTAGTGGGGGGCATTCACTAATATAATTGAGTGTGGATGGATTTTTATTAGTGGGTTTTTGATACGGTGAGATAGTAAATTTATTGTTGTCAGTGTTAATTAATATATCAAGAAAAGGAATTTTGTTATCATTGCTAAGTTCATAAGTGAATTTTAAAACTGAGTTATTTTGAAACTGTTTTTGAAGTTGTAAGATTTCGTCGGTATTTTTAATTAATAGTAGGATATCATCAACATATCGTAGATATATTGATGTTTTTTAAAATTTTGCAAAGGTAGTATTTTCAAGGTTAGACATGTAGAAATTACTAAAAGTCGGACCAAGCACTGAACCCATGGCGACTCTGTCACGTTGTATATATATAGTGTTGTTTGGATCAACAAAAGGCACTTCAGTAGTACAAGCTAGTAGGCGTGCATGCAATTCAGCAAGATGATTGCAATAAAGATCTGTATTAATGCTCTGATTGGCTTCTAAAAAGCTGTAGTGGATAACACCAATTTCAGAACACCTGACAGTCACTGTAAACTTTTACTGATGCAACTTTGACAAATGTTTGGGGGACTCGTTACAATGACTCGTTATAGTTATCACAAAGGATCTATTTTTCATGACATTAAACTATTCGGTTAAGAAAGGAATCATTGGTGTTACGCAAAAAGAGAATCGAGCACATTTCAAAACTCCTAAGTTTCTGATTTATGAAGAGCCCATTTATCAAGCTTTTTCACCTTGCAAATGGCGTGAGCCTGTTGCAGTGTTGACACCAAGCGTCTAAGACATTTCTCTGACACTTTGACGTGGGCTTTGATCAACAACTGCGTGTAACTGTTCGTTGTCAAGACTGCATGACCGTCCACTACCTTCTTCATCTTCAAGGCTCTCATCACTAGTACGGAATTTCTGGATCCACCTTCGTACTGTCCGATCACTTGTGGGCCCATTTCTCCATGTTCTGTTGATACCGGCAGAGGTTTGGGAGGCACTGTGCCCAAGTTACAACTCATACAAGAAAAGTAAAAGAAGATCATGTTTTGTCATGTTCATAATTGTAGGCTTCTATGTTTAAGAATTTTCCGTCTGAAAATAAGTTAAAAATTATTAAAGAGCACACAATTGGGTATTATGTATATCAAAATTCATCAAATTTATATTCCGTAAATACTATTTTAAAATAGCTTTTCAAAATACAACACTGTGTGTGTGTGTGTGTGTGTGTGTGTGTGTGTGTGCGCGTGTGGTATATTCCAAAAATTTTTTTTTTAAATCGACTTTATTTCCTATTACCACAACTGGCAGTTCTCAAGTGGCGATCCCACTTTTTTTTCTCATTAAATGAAACGTATAACAGTTCACCCAACAGGAAATCACAATCGAGGAAAAACAAAAAACAAAATCGGAAAACATCAGCCGTATCAGCTCCAGCACGTGTACAGGTAACAAAACGAGTTTGAGGCAGTAAACGTTAAAATTGGATTTATTATTTTTTTCGCTATTTCTTCATACAGATCAGACGTTAACAAGGCTCTCTTAGTATTTGTCTATATTTCTGAGATGAGGTAGTACTTAGAGTACTTACATTATTCGGACTATTGTCCTCATTTTGTTACCATTTTTACGACGTTTAATAATAGATAATTCTATTTGTCTATATTTCTGAGATGAGGTAATATTTACAGTATTTACATTATTCGGACTATTGTCCTCATCTTTGTTGCCATTTGTACGACGTTTAATAATAGATCATTCTATTTGTCTATATTTCTGAGATGAGGTAGTATTTACAGTATTTACATTATTCGAACTCTTGTCCTCATCTTTGTTGCCATTTGTACGACGTTTAATAATAGATAATTCTATTTGTCTATATTTCTGAGATGAGGTAATATTTACAGTATTTACATTATTCGGACTATTGTCCTCATCTTTGTTGCCATTTGTACGACGCTTAATAATAGATCATTCTATTGGTCTATATTTCTGAGACGAGGAAGTATTTACAGTATTTACATTATTCGGACTATTGTCCTCATCTTTGATGCCATTTGTACGACGCTTAATAATAGATCATTCTATTTGTCTATATTTCTGAGATGAGGTAGTATTTACAATATTTACATTATTCGGACTATTGTCTTCATCTTTGTTGCCATTTGTACGACGTTGAATAATAGATCATTGTATTTGTCTATATTTCTGAGATGATGTAGTATTTACAGTATTTACATTATTCGGACTATTGTCCTCATCTTTGTTGCCATTTGTACGACGTTTAATAATAGATCATTCTATTTGTCTATATTTCTGAGATGATGTAGTATTTACAGTATTTACATTATTCGGACTATTATCCTCATCTTTGTTGCCATTTGTACGACGTTTAATAATAGATCATTCTATTTGTCTATATTTCTGAGATGAGGTAGTATTTACAGTATTTACATTATTCGGACTATTATCCTCATCTTCGTTGATATTTGTACGACGTTTCAACCTTCTTCATGTGCTAGGAATTTCGAACTGAACCCTTTATGTGTCTATATTCATGAGATGAGGAAATATTTATAGTATTTTCATTATTCGGCCTTGTGTCATCATCTTTGTTGCAATTTGTATAACCTTTCGGTCGTTGTACACTCCGGCTATCTTCAGGTGCTAGGAATTTTGAACCGAACCCTTTATTTGTCTATACTTCTGAGATGAGGCAGTATTTATAGTATTTATATTATTTGAACTATTGTCCTCATCTTTGTTGCCATTTGTACGACGTTTCGGCCGTTATACATTCTAGCCTTATTCAGGTGCTAGGACTTTCGAACCGTACCCTTTATTACAATCACTGGGGTATATCATCCTCATTCCTTGCGTAAAGCTCGATTGGATGTCATGGATTATCTCCCTCTTACCCCGCATGTTACTTGTTCAATACTGCTGTAGCCTGGTATTAAACTCATAACTCTGGTTCAAGACAGAGGAACTATCCAACGTTTATGTCAATTGGGCTATATGTCCTTAAGGACACATGGCCCAGTGGATATAGCAAGGAATGGGGTTCATATACCCCAGTGTGTGTAATAAAGGGTTCGGTTTTGAAATTCCTAGCACATGAAGAAGGCTGGAGCGTTCAACGGCCGAAACATTGTACAAATGGCAACGAAACATGAGAACAACAGTCAGAATAATGTAAATGCTGTAAATACTGCTTCATCTCAGAAGTATAGACAAATACTAAGAGAACCTTGATAACGTCATATCTGTACGAAGAAATTGCGATAAAATAAGAAATCTAATTTTAACGCATACAGCCTCAAACTCGTCTTCTAATCCGTGCACATGCTTGAGCTAATAACAATGACGTTTTCCGAAACTTTATGACTTTCCTTCTATGTAGCTCCCTGCGCAGTAGCGGCAGTGACATGCCTTGCTCGGGGTGAAACGCTTATAAAAAAAAACAAAAAAAAAAAAACAAAAAAAAAAAAACAGGGAAACTAATAAAAAGCGACCTCGATCGGGATATCCTGTTGGGCAATTTGTTATCCTTTTCACTGAATAAGAAAAAAAAAAGGGATCGCCACTCGAGAATTGCCAATTATGGTAACAGGAAATAATGTCGATTTCATACAACGGTCTAAACGTCGTACAAATAGCAACAAAGATGAGGACAATAACCCGAATAATGTAAATACTGAAAGACGGTCTTAATTTCTCTAAATATACCGTTCAATCCAAAGCCACACCCGATATATTAAACTAGAACAGATACGTTCGACTTTTCTTCATCGAGTTTAATTTTTTGTGGCTTAGCAATGAATAATCCGAGTTTAATGACGGGAAGAATTCTTTGTAATAGCTGCATTACACAAAGCCGCAGATCTACGTCTACTTTAAAAGCAAACATCGAAAAGCACATATATTTTTTCTTATTTCAGTCAGTCAGTTAAGTGCCATACGTGAAACACGCTTGGGCGATCATGTCTCGAAAGAGACATAACTGACTCGGCAGAAGATTATCCCGCAGCAGGTTGCCATTGCTTTCTGCGGTAGACTGGTTACCAGCCAAGGCTATAGAAACCAGTCTGTCCTGTTATTTGACTTATAGCTAGAGGGGGAAGAGGTGTATTATATTATTAAGTAGTAATAAGTGGGGGATCAGTTTATTACTTCATAACAATAGAAAACCGATCCCCCTCTTTATGACCAGTAGAAGCCTTAATCATGATTCCACCTGTTATATTCAGTCAGTCAGTTAAGTGCCATACGTGAAACACGCTTGGTCGATCATGTCTCTTTCGAGACATGACTGGGCAGAAGATTATCCCGCAGTAGGTTGCCATTGCTTTCTGCGGTAGACTCGTTGCCAGCTAAGGCTATTGAACCAATCTGTCCTGTTATTTAACCCAGAACTGGAAGGAATAGACGGGTTTATCCTTTCTTACAGCTCAATATTTCAATGCGCATTTGCATCAATTTAAACACATTTCGCATAATAACATTAGAAAAACTTTAAAAAATGAAGCACATTTCGTATTTCTACCAAAATATCTGAATAATTTGTTTTTTATTGTCAAGATTCACGAATCATTATTCATCGTAATCCGATGGTGTCGTAATGCAATTCTGCACCAACAGTGGTGACATCAGATGTCGTGTGTACGCGAATACATCGGCACTCGCAATGTTCCACAGATTCGACACGATAACTAGGGCTGTGATAGCGATAATAATTTTCAAGAGATATGTTGGGTAGAAAAAGAAATACGATTTTCTCACTACGCTAAACAGTGTCTCACTTCAGTGTTGAGAAAGTGAAATTTATCTAATTGATTTATCATTAAGTTCCGGACAGAGAAAATAAATCCCTATAGACTGACTTGCGTTAGCGATTGCAAGAAATTCAACTGGAATTGTAAATCGGAGAGTCGAGTTCGAATTTCGGATGTGTAGAATATAGAATAATAATATAATTTTGCAAAATCTAATCTAAACGTATCCTATCTTATATATATATATATATATTTAGTATATCGAGGCAGCAAGTAATTTTCTAGACATATTCTATTAAATATAAGAGACAATGAATGTCTATTATGTTTAATCATGAGCCGTTCTAAACGTCGTATTTTTGCTTTAATTTCAGTTGAAAATAAAGACAAAAATTCTCCAACATTTGGATAATTATTTATTGGTTTTCTTCTAAGCTTTCGGCTCACATGAGCCATCTTCAGAGAGGTAGTTTAAACTGAAATATTATAAAATCCACCATCACCGACGATTTTATTTTGTGTTGACATAAAACTTACACACAGTAAGAGGAACCTGCAGATATTGGAGGCCATGTACATCAAATCAAAACAACCAACAATCAATAAAATCAACTTTAAAACAGGAAATAACATATTACATTGCATTTGACTAGATGGTTTTGTTGTCATTTCGCGCTATCACGCGGTGTGACGTCATAAAACCGCATCGCAAACTTAAGAACTGCGTTTATTATTTTTGGTAACTATTGCCGTTGCCAAGCGGAGTTTTATGTCAACACAAAATAAAATCGTCGGTGATGGTGGATTTTATAATATTTCAGTTTAAACTACCTCTCTGAAGATGGCTCATGTGAGCCGAAAGCTTAGAAGAAAACCAATAAATAATTATCCAAATGTTGGAGAATTTTTGTCTTTATTTTCAACTGAAATTAAAGCAAAAATACGACGTTTAGAACGGCTCATGATTAAACATAATAGACAATCATTGTCTCTTATATTTAATAGAATATGTCTAGAATATATATATATATATATATATATATATATATATATATACACACACTTACTTACTGTGTGTGTGTGTGTGTCCGTTACCTATAGACTCCTAAACGGCTGAACCGATTTTTTGAAAATTTACACAGTTGCACTATAAGCGTCTGCGAGTGTTCTTAGCTACGTTTTGTGTCGAGGTACCCCGATAAATATCGAAAATCGATAATCAACAAAATCGGGTTATAGAAGGAGTGGTCCGATTTTAATCAAATTGATACACTCATAGACAAAGACATAAGAAACGATATTCAGAAGTTTCAAGGTTGCAGTACTTACAATAGTGGAGAAAATTGATAATGTATATAAATAAAAGGCAAGATATTTGTGTGTGTGTCTGTTTATCTGCCTGTATGTCTGTGTTTTTTTTTTTTTCAGCCCTTTTATTTTAGTTTTTGCTTCGGGTTTGGCTCTAAGTCGGTATAATTGTAGTTCTTAGTCTCAGCCATGATAACATTTACTCAGAGGACTTATTCAGCCTTCAAAATTCAGTTTACGACGAAAAAACTTATTTGATATCGATACCAGGAAATCAAAATTTGACTTACATTCATTCAGTTTTCTTTCAGTCTACGGTTTCGCTTTAACTGGAAACAACTATTGCTTTTTAGTCTTTCATGTCTGATCTCCAGGACCATGGATTACTTTTAAAGCTTTCATTACACCCGAGCAACGCCGGGCTATACTGCTAGTAAAATTATAATTATAAAGACAGATTTTGTTACTTCTCTTTAATCAATTTTTTTTGTATGAATATTTGCTGCCTAAATATACCTTATGTATACATTATGTTTTTTACAAAATTAATGACCGATTTCAGAAACATAATTGCCTGTGATGCAACGAAATCTTTGAAACCTGTTTCAACGTATTTACGCGCAGATACCCTTAGGAAAAGTATTAATCCGTCTCTTCCATCCAGCTATGGATTAAATAACAGAACATACCGGGTCCTCTAGCCTTGGCTGGCAACCAGTCTACCGTAGAAAGTAATTGTATCTTACTAAGGGAGAATTTTCTGCCCAATCAGTCATGTTTTTTTCGAGACATGATTGCCTAAGCGTATATCATGGATAGCACTTAAGCGGCTGACTAATATATCATTAGGTTTCAGACAGGGAAAACGAACTTCTATACACTATCTGGCAGTTTTGCTGACTGTCCCTTCACTCACTGTCCGATTCATTATATTGATACAGGCAAGGGGAACCCACCACCCATTTCTGTCTATCTGTTCATCTTCGAAGTATGTGCGAAAAATCGTCTTGCTAGAAAGGTGATGTAACTAAAGCGGAAGCTGAAAAAGGTTGACATTTCCATAACCTTTCTGGCTCGCTTTCAGCCTGACTTTGAAAATTTCCATCGCAGATTAGTAACTTAAGATGAAACCTGGGTTTACCACTTCGAACCTGAATCAAAAATATAATGCAAAATGAAGTAGTACTCTGGTTCCCTATCAACGAAGGAGTTCAATCAGACATCCTCTGTTGGCAAAGTGATAACATCTGTTTTTCGGTATTTTGATTCCTAACATAATACTGCTGTCATATATGATATGGTCAGAGGTCCCCGCTGTTCATCTCAATGTTCTCGACAGGTTCCAAAGTAGAATCAGTAATGTGACAGGTACCGACTTGGTGGCTCAACTCCAATCACTTTTTTACCGACGAGAAGTGGCTTACCTCTGATCTATAAATATTTTCATGTCTTCTGCCCCGACGAACTTAAGTCACTAGTGCCATGCAACATGAGTTTACTCGTGTAACCAGACTGGTAACTGGGTTCCACCCATTCACAGTTAGATCAACTAAATGCAGCCGACAATTCTATTCAACCAGCTTCTCGCACTTCCCGCCTGTTGAACTCTCTTCCATATTTTTACTTTCCTGACGGCTACAACCTCTAGGAACTTAAATGCAATGTCAATACCCATCTCTTAATCACCTGACACCAGTTCTTTTTGCATCGACCTGTATAACTTTTCCTTACTCTTTTTGCAACTGCCATCACACCTGTATTTCCATCCTTCTCTTACTCATTTCTCTTACATGTCCTGTAACTGGGCCGTCTTTCGTTTTACTCTCCTCCTATCAAATCATTTTTCTTATGTAGCCCTCTGCGCATCAATGGCGTTATCGCCTTGCTTGGGGTGAAACGATTAAAAAAACTAACTGGTAAAGAGAAACTATTAATCTATAGTACTATGCATCAGAATTGAGACACCTGAAGAGAGCAATTGACTCGAAACGCAAAGGAAAGCTAAAGACAGGTGTGCTCTCGCTACAGGATAACGCATCCGTTCACACGGCTCAGATCGTAGTGGCTGAAGCCAATAACTGTGGCTTTCAATTGCTACCCCATCAGCATTTCTCGTCAAACTCAGCTCCATCTGACTTCTTTCTCCTTCTTAAACACTAAATCCCACCTGCGTGGTTGCCAATTTGGAAACAATGATGAGATTATATGTGCCGTGGAGGAGGTTTTGGAGGATCAGGACGCCAACTTCTTCCGGGATGGAACTGCAATGTTTAAGCATCTTTGGACATAAATGCCTTGTTGTTAAGAAAGACGATATTTGAAAAATTGCGAAAAGCTGTCTTGTTTCTCTAACTCCTTCTGGGTGAGGCTGTGACATTTTTTAACGGCCCTCATATGAAAAGGAAAACAACAAACTTGACATTCCACTCAGTTCTTATTTCTGGTTCCTATTCTTGGTAGGGACCAAACGCATATACTCTTGCATCATTGTAGATCTTAAACGCTTATTCATGTCTGTGTTAACGAATTGTATTGCCAGGTTATTAGAGTTCATTTTTCTTCCATGTTGGGGTTTTAAAATCAGAGTAATCCTGTTCTAAGACTAACTGCTACCCAAAGCTAAATTGCGAATCAAGCTAGCTGTTTAAAATAGAAGTGAATGGGGGGGGGGATATATAGATTCATGTTTTTCCAATAAAAAGCAAAGTCAACGCAATAGCCAAGGACAAAACTTGAACTCTACTCGCTGATCTTACTTTATTGTTAACTCATTATAACATTTTCCATCTTAGAGCGGAATCTATCTGAACTTTCGTTATATATGAACGGCAAAACTGTCTGTCTGTAAATATAGAATAGAATTCATTTGTATTCAAAGAGAATAGAATCGATATACTTACTGTTTTCTTTATAAAAGAACTCTCTATATTTATATAAAAGGCAAGGTGTTTGTGTGTGTGTGTGTGTGTGTGTCTGTCTGTCTGTCTGTCTGTCCGTATGTCATTTATACAAATCCACAGTTTTCATCCGATTCTCACCAAACTTCATATAAATAGTTTTTAGACTTCCGGTCAGGTCATGGGTGACTTATTTTTTTCTGATTTTCCCCCGCTATTGGAAATCGATACCCCGATATCCGATCAGGTCTGATCAAGATCAGGATTTCAGCCATTTTTGTCGTGTTTCTTGCTGCAGAATTTGCTCTAACTTGGTAAAATTATAGTTGTTAGTCGCAAACATTAGTAGATCTTCTCAGACGACTCCTTTTTCCCGATATCGGAAATCGACATCCCCGATATTCTATCGAATCTGATCAAAAACCGATATTCAACCATCAATATGGCTCATTTTCTCCAATTTTACTCCCGATGGATACGATAAGTTTTCATGGACTTTCTTATGTTAGTTTATCCTTGGATGACTTATTTGACTCCGATATTGGAAATTGATACCCTGATAACCTATCGGGTCTGATTAAAATCAGGTTTTCAGCCCTTTTATTTTGGTTTTTGCTTCGGGTTTTGCTCTAAGTATAATTGTAGTTCTTAACAACCTACGTTTTTCGTGTCAGCGTCTAAAGAGTCTGAGCTCCAGGACAATGGATTAGTTTTAAAGCTTTCATTAAACTCGAGCAACGCAGGGCTAGATTACTAGATAGATATGTAAGATAGATTCTGGCGAAAAAAGTATCTAGGACGACACAGTGACCCAACATTTCTCGCAGCAGACATAGTGATTTATTCAATATAATCTTTCTATTCCATGTCATTGATATATGTTTGCCCGAGAAGGCATAGCGAGTCATGTTTCTGCAGTTTAAGGTCAGCTATATTGATGGAAAGCAAAATGTCTTCTCAGAAAATCAAAAGAAGGCAGTTTTGTTTTTGGAGCCATTCTTTTTCCCAGTTAACAACAGAACCCAAATTAATCAGCCGTTCCTTGTTCCAGTAAAGGAAAGAACCAAAATTAACTAGCCGTTCCTTGTCCTAGTTAACAACAAAACCAAGATAACCAGTCATTTCTTGGCCCAGTTAACAACAAAATCGAAATTAACCAGCCATTCATTGTCCCAAAATTAACCAGCCATTTCTTATCCCAAAGTTAACCAGCTATTTCTTGTCCCAAAATTAACCAGCTATTTCTTGTCCCAAAATTACCCAGCCATTTCTTGTCCCAAAATTAACCAGCTATTTCTTGTCCCAAAATTAACCAGCCATTTCTTGTCCCAAAATTAACCAGCCATTTCTTGTCACAAAATTAACCAGCCATTTCTTGTCCCAGTCAACAACAGAACGAAAGTCATTTTTTAGTTCAGCTGCCCTTTTGACTTTATTAAACCAATCAGACTTACCATAAGTAGATGATTCATCAGTAAAGATATTGAGTTAAAAAATGACGAGATCAGGAATGTAGCTGATAAAAATAGAAACCGCAGAAAAAATTTGATCACAGCAATATGTTAGCGAGCCGATGTTGTGCTGATATTATGGCCAAATTCAATGCGCATGGAAACTTGAACTAGTTGATAAATCTATAAGAATAACTCGTAAAATTTATTAGGAAGAAAATACCTGCGTGCGGATAGAAACCGATTTGAGAAAATATACAAGGATAGAATGAGATGTAAGACAAGTATGGGTCTTCTCGCAGGACGTATACAGTGAGGTGAACCTAAGAGAATTACTAGAATTTATTCAATAACCTGCATCCATGATAAATTAACTTTACTAATTTGCCTATTAGAAAAATACATTTATGTTTGTACTAAGATGACGAATAGTATTTCTGTCAAAACAATTTAATAACATTAAATTGAAAATAGTCTTTTTTGATGTTGCTTTGATTCTTCTTATTCCTATGAGTTAGGAGCCATGAAAAAATATTACGGTTATTAAATCAGCTTTGTCTTTCTCCTAGACTGGTTGTCAACCATAGCTGGGAGTCCATTTCTTAGGCGATATTTGACCTAGATTCATACCTTTCCGAAGCTTATTTGCGCCTTAACTGGAATCTGAACTCGACTTGCCAATTTCTCATTGTGCGCAGCTATTGCACCACTCGCACAGACTTGAATATATTTTCAATATCTCCATAAATGCTTTTTTTTATTAATTTCATCAAAAGGAAGGGAGGGATATATATATATATATAGAGAGAGAGAGAGAGAGAGAAAGAGAGAATACAAAATAAATGACGAAATCAAAAAATTTAATTAAATTTATTACCCCAGCCTTTGTTTCACATACTACTTAATATATATATATATATATATATATATATATGAGTTGAATATATGGATTTAAATCCAAGAAGAGGAATAAAATAAAGAACAGGTAGGAAAAAAGTGTTTTTAATCTAAGATGTTTTACTTTAACAAGCTTCTTCAAAGATTTTTTAAACACGAACAATTTTTTCAAAGAAAAACATGTTAGATTAAAGACACTCTGTTCTTATCTGTTCTTTAAAGTTTCCTTCTTCAGAGATTTTTTAAACACAATTTTCTTTTTTAAAGTGAAACATTAAAGATTATAGACAATTTTTTCTTGCTTGTTCTTTACTCATTCTATTCACACACACACACACACACACACACACACACACACACACATATATATATATATATGTATGTATGTATATATTGATTGTTTAATACTTAGTTTTTGGTCCTAATAGAGTTAGACCAGTACACATTTGTATTAAATTATATTGTAGAACTTTTGAATATTTTTCATTTTAACTCGTTTCAAAATAATATATATATATATATGTGTGTGTGTGTGTGTGTGTGTGTGTGTTTGTGTGTGTGTGTTTGTGTGTGTGTGTGTGTGTGTGTGTGTGTGTGTGATGAAGTTAGCTACCAGTATATCAGAATATAGTACCAGCATTTGCCATCGCTGAATTTAAAGGCTGCTATTTTTCAATCTTTGCAAATGACTGAAAACTTAGCGAAACCCAATTCTCACCCTCTAAATCCGTCAAGGGTGTTCACACTCTTAAAAAAATCTGCAATATTAAAACTGAACTGATATTTCTACCAGTGTCACTATTCTCGAATGCTCTTAGATCTCCACTCTGCAAACTCTAATGTCCTTTTTCGAGATCTGTCGTCACTAGCCTTACAATTAGTTTTATTACTGACCATCTTCTTTGATAGCTCGCCAGCGGGTTGTAGATGGACAGAGATCAGTTCTTAATTATAGCGCTTCTGGAAATTGGACATATTCTGTTGGAACGTAAGCGCTGACGACAGTCGATTACTTGGACTTTCAATCATTTCTTTCCTTGGATTAATAACAATTAACACAAAGAGAACGCTCTCTATAATTAATTATATTGTCATACTTATAGGCATATAATAAGATTAGCATCGTGTATCATAGGCACAAAAGGCAATTTAAAATAATTGAACAAACTATTGGCATGGAAGAAAAAAGTTTCATGGTAATGTTAATATTAACTGCTTCCACATAAGGAAACATTCAGTATTCATTGAGGGTGTGTGTAACTCAACTGTGTAAATTTTCAAGAAAATCAGTTCAGGCGTTTCGGAGTCTATAGGTAACAGACACACACACACAAATTTCTATTTATCAATACGTTTAGATATGTATTTTGCAGTAATTATTTTTCGTTTTATATTTCCTGTTGTTCTTTCATTTATCATGCGTGTTTGTGTGTCCGCCGTTCGGAGTTCCTTAGAGCGTGACACACGTACGTACTACGGTAATAATATATAGATAATTATCCCCATGCTAAGAAAAACTCGGCAAACTAAGGCTCGGATCATATTTGTTCGTTGTGGCGCAGTGGATATCGGCTAGGAACGTGAAATCGGAGAGTCGAGTTCGAATTCTAGTTGAATTCCTTGCGTTCACTTACGCACAAATACACCTGAAAAGGGTATTAATCTATCTCTAGTACCTTTAGCTATGGGTTAAATAACACAACAGATTGAGTTTAGTAGTGATTGGCAACCCGTCTACCACAGAAAGTAATGGCAACTTACCGCGGGAATGTCTTCTGTCCCGTCAGTCATGTCTTTTTTGAGACATGATCGCCCAAGAGTGTACCACGTATAGCACTCAACTAACTGACTGATAGACATTACAAATTTTACAGTCGAAATGAGATTTCTTTTCACTTTTAATGCAGTTATTTTTAAAGTAAACTGTTTCTTTTTAAACATTAGGTGTTTACAAAATCTTTTCTGACATTCCTAGGTGATTAGTATCAGGTATGGTGTCCACGATCTCGAACGTCTGTTTTTAAAGTTATTTGTGGTGTAGTGGGTATCGACTCGGAACGACAAATCGAGATCGAATTCCAGTTGAATTCCTTGCATTCACTGACGAACAAATACCATGGGAAAGATACTAATACCTCGCTTCCCTCCATTTATGGTTTAAATAATAAACAAATTGGGTTCTGTAGCATTGGCTGGCAACCAGTCTACCGCAGAATGCTAATGGCAACCTACTGCGGGATAATCTTCTGCCAAGTCTCTTTCGAGACATGATCGCTCAAAGCGTGTATCACGTATGGCACTTAACTGGCTGATTTAATGTAGGCTTACGAACACGTCACTTTGAAACATTAATTCCCGTACTATCACTATCACCGAAGTTAAGCAACGTTGAACCTGGTCAGTACCTTGATGGATGTTCGTTTGAAAATAAAGGGGCTGTAAACATGGATGTGTGGGTGATCTAATGGATAATGACTTGAAATTGTCTACCAGCCTGCTGCAGAAAGCAATGGCAACCTACTGTGGGATAATCTTCTTCCCAGTCAGACATGTCTCGAAAAAGACATGATCGCCTTAAGCGTGTATCACGTATGCCACTTGACTGACTGAATAGACCTAGAAACCGTTTCTCTTAAGTTAGAAGTTCCATCTAGAATGTAACCGGTCATTCTCTGACACCCGGTTGTTCAGGCATGGCTTAAATTGGTAAATAGTTGAAAGAGATTTTGCTATGAATGTGTGAACAGACAACTTAATGCAGGATCATGGATATCGGTTAGCCGCCAGTTAATATGTCTTACAGTCACGTTCAAAATGACACAACCAGGAGATATTTCACATCTAATAGCTGCTAGTTTTTTTTTTCTTCTTTTGAAATTATTACCAATATCACATTATCCGCTGTGTAACCCAAATCTTAATTTGACTCTCTTCGGTTTCCTTTTCTTTTATGTGGATTGTCTCCTCGGGATGTTGACGATCATGGTCCTCCACATCCTCCGTCTCTTTAGGTCTTATATTTTTTAACTCCCCCACCTCCAAACTTGTTTTGCTAGCCATCTACTCAAGCTTATAAGTATGTTACACGTTGCTTTTTTGTGTCACTCTTTCCTTTCCTGTGATTATCAGATTTTCCACTCCCTCTTTCCTCATTATGTACCTCAGAGATTTCAACCTTTATTAAATTTAAGTTTCCTTTTTGTTTTCATTCTCTCGTAAACCTCATCGTTGCTCACATGTTAGGCCGATGGTATCCTCAACATCTTTCTGTAGAGTTACATATCTGTTGCCTCAAGTCTCTTCATCTTAAAAGAGATTGTCCAGCATTCCATGCCATATCAATACGTCTTCGGATCTCAGTGTCGCTCATTTCGTCCTCTGTTAGAACACTTCTCAGGAATTGAAATTTCTGTACCTGATTTCAGTATCCCCGACCTGTAAGTTGCATTTAGGGTTCCTCTTTTTGCTGATGACAATGTATTCTGTCTTCATTTAATTTATGTTTAGTCCTTTCTTCTCACTTTCCTTTGCTACGTTCTGTGGGAGCTTTTGTGATTTCTTTTCCGTGTCTGCTATCATCACTGTGTCATCTGTATATCTTACGAGGGTCATTCAACAAGTATGGTGAATTTTTCGGTATAAAGACTTCTGATACAGATAGAAGCTTACTTTTTAAAATTTTTCTTTACTTATTTTCCAAAGGGATTTAATTTTTTTGCAGATTGAAAAAAACTTTGAGAGTTTTTGAGATTAACAAAGATGGCTAACCAAGAAGCGTGCTCCAGGATTGAAGAGAGAGCAGTTATCAAGTTTTTGGTTGCTGAAGGGTGCAAACTAGTTGAAATTCATAGGAAAATGTCAGCTGTGTATGGTGCCACATGTTTCAAGTAAAAAAATATCTACAAGTGGGCTAAACTGTTTAAAGAAGGACGAAGCAGTGTTGAGGATAAAGACAAGCCTGGGAGGCCTACAGAAGTGAGGTCTCCTGAGGTGATCGAATCAGTCAGTGACCCCATCCAGTCTGACAGAAGGGTGACAGGGGATGACATTGCAAGGACTTTGAGCCTGTTAGGACAGCACACAAAATTGTTCATGATGACCTTGCCTACTCAAAGGTCAGCTGCCAGTGGGTACCAAAAATACTTATTGCAAAGTACAAATAGAAAATGGTCGAGTTGTCCCAGCAATTTCTCTCCCGCTTACAGCCCAGACTCTGCCCCTTCAGACTTTCACCTGTTCGGTCCCTCGAAAGCATTCACGAGAGGCACGAAGTTTGAAAGTGACGATGAAGTCAAAAGTGCTGTGAGAGATTGGCTTAGACATCAGGCCAAATATCTTTACGCTGATGGAATACGGAAGCTTGTGCACAGATGGAAAAAGTGTGTCACACTGCTGGGAGACAACGTTGAAAAAAAAAGTAAGCTTCTATCTGTATTAGAAGTTCTTATACCGAAAAATTCACCTTATTTATTGAATACTCGCAGTATAGCCTGGCGTTGCTCGGGTGTAATGAAAGCTTTAAAATTAATCCATGGTTCTGGAGCTTAGACTCTTTGGACGTTGTCACGAAAGACTAAAAAGCAATAGCTGATTCCAGTTAAAGCAAAACCGTAGACTGAAAGAAAAATGTATGAATGTAAGTCAAATTTTCAATTCCCGGCTATCGATATCAAATAAGTTGTTTTCGTCGTAAACTGAATTTTAAAGGTTAAATAAGTCCTCTGAGTAAATGGTATCATGGCTGAGACTAAGAACTACAATTATACCTACTTAGAGCCAAACCCGAAGCAAAAACTTAAATAAAAGAACTGAAAAAATACAGACATAGAGGCAGATAAACAGACACACACACAAACATCTTGCCGTTTATATATGTATATATATTATCAATTATCTGCACTATTGTAAGAACTGCAACCTTGAAACTTCTGAATATCATTTTTCATGTCTTTGTCTATGAGTGTGTCAAATTTGATTAATATCGGACCACTCTTTCTATAACCAGATTTTTTCGATTATCGATTTTCGATATTTATCGGGGTACCTCGACACAAAACCTAGCTAAGAACACTCGCAGACGCTTTTCGTACAACTGCGTAAATTTTCAAGAAAATTGGTTCAGCCGTTTCGGAGTCTATAGGTAATGGACACACGCACACAGACACACATACAAAGACAAAGTTCCATTTATAAATGTTTAGATTAGACCCCTCGGAATTTGTTAAGATTGTGGCCGCCAATTATGAATCTTGGCAGGCTTTCTCATTCTTTCAGCCTATTGAGGAATTATTCTGTCAAGTGAATTTTCATTTTTCTTTTCTGAGTTGTCTCTCGTTATAACATAAGCGATCATGACCGTCCACATCTCCTGATCCGTCAAGCACTTAGTAAGGTTTTGACTGACTGTCATTTTCTCAAACACTGTTCTACCATTTATTTGCTCAAGCCTATCATGCATGTTACGTACTGCTTTGCCCTGTCCAGTTTTCTCTCTATCCGCCCTGTGAGTATCAAATCTTCCAGGCCCTTCTTCCTTATTACGAGTCCCAGAAATTTCAACTGTCTATTCCTGATATTAAGTCTAAGTTTCATTTTTGTTTTCATTCCCTCCAAATCCTCGTCGTTGCTCACATGTTCGGCCGATGATATTCTCAGCATCTTTCTCTAGAGCTACATTTCGGTTGACTCAAGTCTCTTCTTCATCTTAGAGAAAATAATCCAGCATTCACTGCCAGGCAGGATGACAGATATCAAATAACAATGAATTGTATTTCAATAGTCTTTTCTTTGCTTCTAACGAAATTTTCTTGTATCTTAATACTCTTCTTAGCTTTTGGAATGCTTTTCTATTCATCCCAATACGTTTCTGGGTGGTTTACCAACATTAAAGTTGCCGTTAACGTGTTACCGGCATGATTATAGAGAAGTCAATCCTGGGATCTTGCAAAATGGTTTAAAATATCAATCAAGCGATATGGGTAGAGGGTAAGATTAGATGAGAGATTGATTAAGGTGTTAAATCCCTTTTTTTCATTATGAATATATATTTTCTAAACATGCATAATATCTAAGAAAGGTTAAGAACAAATGGAGTAAAAATTGGTCGAATTTACCTTTTAAAAGTCCTCAATGCAAAATAGAGCAATATTATAATATTTTTATTATAATTGATTATATTAAAAGAATTTTACATCGCTACACAAAAGCCTTGATGTTTCAGTACTATGAATTGTACTTCGTCGGGTGATGGTTGGTAACTGGTAATATTAAATGATTCTTGTGGAAATTTAAAAAGAATTAGTCACCTTTTGTCAAACAGTTAAAGGTGGGAGATTAGGTCTGCATTAAACACGTACTTGTTGATATATCTCGATTCTTTTTATTCTACTTGCCCTGCTCTTTCAGGACATAGGCGATCATAGCTTTCCACGTCTCCCTATCCCTAGTGACTCTTAGTACGCTTTCTTCTGTTACACCACACAACCTCCGTTCTGTCATCCAGCTGCTCAGGCCCTTCAAATATGTTATCCGCTGCCTTCCTCTATCTCTTTTCTCCTCTATCTGACCTGTCAGTATCAGGTTCTCCAAGCCATCCTTCCTCATTGCATGTCCATGGAACTTCATTTGTCTCTACCTGATGCTCACTCTTAATTTTCTTTTCGTTGCCATTCTTTCCAACACCTCATCATTGCTCACATCCTTGGTCTATGTTAAATAAATAAAATCATAAGTTTGATCAAATATATTTTACAAAAAAATATTTGCCATGGCCTGGTGAAGTTCTTTTTTTATGTGCCCTGTCCTTTCATGACGTAGGCAATCATGGCTCCCTGTCCCTGGTTGCTCTTAGCACGCTTTCTCCTGTTGTACCATGTAACCCTCGTTTCCGTCATCCACCTGATCAGGTCCTTCAAATAGGTTATCGCTGCTTTCCCCTGTCTGTTTTTCCTGCTATCTTGCCTGTTAATATCAGGTTCTACAAACCCTCCTTCCTCATTGCATGTCCCAGGAACTTTAGTTGTCTCTTTCTGATTCTCAGTATTAATTTCCTTTTCGTATCCATCCTTTCCAAAACCTCATCATTGCTCACATGCTCGGTCCATAATATCTGCAGCACACTTCTGTTGAACCACATTTCAGCTGCTTCAAGTTTTTCCTTCATCTTCGAAGATATTGTCCAACATTTTCTGCTACATTGAAGAACCGATATCACATAGCAACCCAGTACTCTCCTCTTTGTTTATAGTGAAATTGTCCTGTTTCTTAATACTTTACTTAAATTCTGGAATGCCTCCTCGTGCTTTTGGATCTCATGTATATAAATGTATAAAAACTGCCGTGAACACAAAGTGAGGGGTCAGTTTATATATAATTGTAATATGGAACTGATCCCCCAATTTATATTCAGTATGCTTCTGTAGAACCAAATTTCAGTTGCTTCGAGTCTTTCCTTCATCTTCGAAGATATTGTCCAACATTCACTGCCATAATGAAGAACCGACATCACATAGCAATCCAGTACTCCCCTCTTTGTTTTTAGTGAAATTGTCCTGTTTCTTAATACGTTACAAAGTCAGAGGCTTACGGCCTATCACGTTGAATGCACCGGTTCTCGCTTGATCAGCGAAGTTAAGCAACGTTGAGTCTGGTCAGTACTTAGATGGGTGACCACTTGGGAATACCAGGTAAACGTATAGTGACAGATGTGCGTTCTGGTGCAGTGGATATCGGCTCGGAAAGAGAAATCGGTGAGCCGAGTTTGAATTCCAGTTGAATACCCTGCATCCACTTAAGCACTGGTAACCGTGGGAAAGGTATTAATCCGTCAGTTCCCTCCAGTTATGGGTTAAATAACAACGGTAGGACTTGGGAACTCTGCTCTTAAAAAACAAATCCCAATGAATCTTGATACTAGAAAAGAAAAATGTTGTACAAATAAAATAACCTGACCCAAAATTGGTTATGACCTTAAATGATCCCATAAGGATTGATAGGTCGTTAAACCTCGAAGCAAACAATTAAAGTCAGATCTACGTTAAATAGAAAAATAAGGTCAGAGAGCGGAGGTACCTAATATAATGTTTTGGCGAGCATAGGTATTCGTCAGTGCAAACCGAGTTCATATTTGCTATCGAGCAGTACATTTGAAACTAAATTTCGAAGCAGAAAGCTCTATGTGTATCTGGTTGCTTATTTTTAATTGGTTCTCAATTTTGTCCAATCAGCATTCCAGTCTTATTTCTTTCTTAAGAATCTTAACTTACGAGGTTGCAGATTCTCTTCTCCCAAGCTTTGGCCTCGTCTGACATTAATTTCTGGGCTAGAGTTCGTGCATTTTAACGGTATCGATTCTTCTGTTGTTCTAATTGGTTTATAACCTGAGCGCTAGCAACCGGCCTCGCGTCTTAATAGGTTTCTTCTCGTACTGGGCGTAGATAAGTATACGGCTTGCCTCATGGCTGTAATAGCTAAGAATTTAATCTACCTTTCTTCTCTCTCGTGACACTTCACCAGTAAAATCTACGCTTTCTGTTTTGAATTCCACAACTGTATATTTTGTATATATCTTATTTTGTGTTTTTAGTAAACTAAATATTTGTTTGTGATTTAGCTCTGTGTTTTGGTAAATCATTTTCTTTTCTTTTCTTTTGTTACAAACTTCTAACACGTAACAAATAATTTTCTATCATTTTCTCCATATTTTTTTATTTACTTCAGTGTTGTATTTCTCTTAGACTGGCTACCACCCAAGGCAAGAAAACCCAGTCTTATTTGCTATATTGCTGAGGGTAAGAGTGGCAGGGAAAATAGATGGATTCGTTATTTTTCGAAGGATATTAACCCTAATTATGAGTATATAATATGCCCTCATCTATAATATGCAACCATTAAGTTTGGCCTCCGAAATTTTGGAAATACAAATTAATCGTTATATTTTATGTATAATACACAGTCATGTATAATACTAAACAACTAATTTTTGGTTACGTAATTTTGAAAATGTGCATTGTGGTGCAGTGGATATCGACTCGGAATGACAAACCAGGGAGCCAAGTTCGAATTCCAGTTGAATTCCTTGCATTCACTTACTCACGAATACCCTTGGGAAAGGTATTAATTCGTCTCTTCCCTCCAGTTGGGGGTTAAATAACAGGACAGATTGGGTTTATTAGCCTTAGCTGGCAAGCAGTCTACCACAGAAAGTAATGGCAACTTACTACGGGATAATCTTTTGCCCAGCCAATCATGTATCTTTCGAGACATAATTGCCTAAAGCGTGCATCACGTATGGTAATTAACTAACCTAATTTTGAAAAAATATATATTGTATAACACGCTGTGAGTCTTTGTGTGACTGTTCCCTATGCACGCTTAAATTTTTTAAGCTACGCCATTCAAACTTTCTAGGGACACATATCTACAGGGAAGCCAAGTCGACACATGCTTTTTTAGTTTATGTTCAGCAATTTTTCCTTTCGCAATTTTTGGCCAATGGAGCCGATTGTTTACATTTGCTCCGTATAACATCTAAGATCTAAGATGGTTGTTAATTACGTCACAGAAATCAAATCAACCGTATCAACCGTATTTAACAGTATGTTGCTATTCATGTATTTAAAGATTTCCATTTTTTCTTGAAGACAAAGGAAACATTGTTCCTGTATTGATTTAGATGTTCTGGCTTGTTCGAGGATTTTCCATTTAACTTTAGGTGTTTTATTTTCGTTTTTTAACTTCTCGGGGAAAAAACAAATAAATAGAGGGACAGAGAGTCAGGGGAAAGCAGCGTGAGACATATTTGATGATCTTAAGCAAATGTATGGCGGAGCGGGTTTTGGGAGAGAGACACCCAGAAGAAAAATGTTAAGAGCAACAGGGGACAAGCAACAGGGGACAAGGGGAATTCTATGATTGACTACGTCCTGAATGGACACGGCACATAACAGAGAAGTTGAAGAATCATAGATTATAGCTATAAGCTGAAATGCTTTTCTGAAATGTTTTACCTGTTCCAGGGTTCAGTGTCGATCAGTTCAAATCAGTCTCGAAAGAGACAGGCAGAAGAATTTCCCGCAGTAGGTTGTCATTGACTTTCTGCAGTAGACTGGTTACCAACCAAGGCTATAGAACCCAATCTGTTATGCGATTTAACACATAGCTGGGGAGAGAAGTAACGGATTAATACCTTTGCTAAGGGTAGTTGCGAGTTAGTGCATGCGATTTCTCGTCCTGAGCTGATATCCACTGAACCACAATGCACATCAATTTAAATATTCAAGTCATTTCGCAGGACACAGTATATCTCGTTCCCTATTGAAGGAGCAATCATGAATCTGTCAATTAAATCATAAAATAGTAAAGAGTAATAACAATGAATTTCTTGTAAAAGTTTGATGAAATAAATGAATTATATTTCTTAATGGACTTTAAAATAGGTTTAGTTATATCTAATTATGAAACTTAAAACGACACGGATTTTATATATCTATTCTGAAAGTAATGTGGACTTTAATTTCGTAGCACTGACACACCCATATTTTGCTATTATCATTGATTTCTATTGTCTCGTGTTTTCATCGTGTCAGACCAACCATAAAATAATTTAACAGCAGGATATGGCGTTCTTTTCGATTGAAGTTATTAGTCAATGTGAATGTCTTCACACCTGAGAAAATGAAAGCGGTAAACTTTCGTTTTAGGTCCCGAAGGCTTTTCCCTTCTTCAAATTTATCCAAAATAGCATTATTTCTGTGCAAATGTATATGCTGAACTCAAATCAACAATTAGTTATTGAAGAAACCTACCTTTATTGATCTGAACGTCCAGAAAAAAATCGAACTACATCTCGTTCATTTTGTCTCCCGTAGCTCTAACGCAGTCATGTAATTAACTGCTGAATGACTTTCGGCGGAGGACAACAAATTTCGGCCTATTTTCGACTTATTTACTTCCTTTTCTGAAATTTCCGCCTATTTACTTCCTGTAATGAAAGTAATACGCGATCTTTTCTACGCGTATTAATTTAGATAGATAGATAGATAGATAGATAGATAGATAGATAGATAGATAGATACTCAACAGACTAAGATATATATACACACACACCCATATATATCTGTTCTTTTGTACGTGTAGACATATTGAAATTTGCTTTACTTACTGATGGGTATGTATTTGTATGCATTTACTTGTATGTGTGTATGTCTTACATGTATGTCTATATGCTTTTGTATGGGCATATGTGTATATATATGTATGTGTGTGTGTGTATATATACATATATATATATATATATATATATATATATATATATGTATGTATGTGTGTATATGTATATATATTCATACTTGTATGGATGTATATTCAGATGTCCATGTATGCATGTCTATATCTATATAAATGCATGTTTGCGTATGTATGTGTATATGTATATATATATATATATATATATATATATATATATACGTTTGTATTTGTATGCATATATGTGTGTATGTATATTTGCATATGCGTGTGTATATATTTATATATATATTTATATATATGTAGGTGTATATGTATATATGTATGTACGTATTTATGTGTATAGATAGATAGATAGATAGATAGATAGATAGATAGATAGATAGATAGATAGATGGGTGTAAGTTTGTTCACCTGGGTTACACGCTTTTTTGATCGTCAAACAAACTGTTTTAATTTTTCATTTAAAATACTGGATATATGTAGAGATCCGTATATTGAATTTTTGTGAAGGTGGGGTGTACTTTGGGAGGAATATTTGTTGTCGTGATGCCATTTGTACAAACGCTGACATAAATTAACACTTGTACAACCATTGACGTGCGCAGAGACACACGCACACGGGAGCTAGACAACTGGGGCTCACACAGGCATAACTTCATATGAACGTTGTCGGGCTTAACATATATAAGTATATGTGTGACGTTTTGCACATGCATACGCATTTAATTTTAGCTTGTGTATTTGCGTAAGTATATATCTAATTCTGTTTATATGTTCATGCATTGAAATGTGATTATGTCTGTCCCGACCTCATTCATTCAAGGCTGGTCACGTTATGAATTCGCCTTGACTGTATTCAATATGTAGCAATTTAGCTTTAACATTTAACAGACAAATTGACAAATCGATAAAAGCTAAATTTTGTAATTTGTGTATATGCGTGTGTATATTAATCTGTATATGTGTCTGTTTGCCAGTATTTGTGAATATACTCGTCTATTTTTCCACGTGTAGATGTTTGTAGGTTTATTTATGTATGCGTTCTTTCTCTTCCTCGTTTAATATATGAATAACTTTCTAAATCTAATAAATTGTTAAACTTAGAATTTTTTTAAATTTAGCAACAATAATAAAGTAGATATAATAGTTCATTAATAATTGCTGATCTCAATTTAATCAAATATTAATACTAATGCCCCACAAAATTATTTTAAGTCTGCCCATATTGTCTCCAAATTAGTAGTTGCTTTACTCTGATTGGTCTACATTGTACATACAACAATGCCTCCCTGAATAAAGGGGTTTTGCTTGTTTTAACCTTCTAAAACCATTCAATTTAAAATAAACCACATCACTTGACAAGACAAGAACTGCCGAAACAAAATAGCTACTTTTGTAGTGATATTATAACATATCCATGTTCTAATTTCTGAATATATATATATATATATATATATATATATATATATATATATATATATATATATATCTTAGTCTTAACTGTGGTTTATATTTTTGCAACTATGTAGAGCAGAATTGGGTTACTGTTTCTGGGAGAGAACGCCGTGTCTAGCATGAACAAGACCAGGACGCTCAAACCCTCGGTCACGATGACGTGACCTCAAAGAGAGTCGTATACCCAATTTCACTCACAAGGTCTTAGTCAACCCGTGATATAGTTTCAGGCACATTTCAAAGGTGCCGCACGTTGGGATCAACTCCTCAAGACCGATAATTTCAAGAAGTCACCTTGCTGACAAATCGACCACGGTGAAATTCGAACCCAGGCATCATGGTCAGAAAGCAAACGTTCTAACCACTCGAAATAGATAAATAAATCCATATGTAGATGCATACATAGATACATACGTACATGCATAAATAGATACATACATATATACATACATATATGTATGTATAGGTACATAGATAGAAAGCTCGATAGATAAATAGATAGATAGATAGATAGATAGATAGATAGATAGATAGATAGATAGATAGATACAATCATAGATAGATAGTAAATTTTCTAAGCGCGGCTTACATGGACACAAGGCCGAAATTATGGGGTACCCAGTGAGAATCGAACTCACTACTCAGTTGTAATAGGTTCTAGCAAGACAAGCTTTGCTAACCATTACACCATGCCGAGGTGCCCAGATAGATAGATAGATAATTTACTAAGCGCTGCTTAGATGTAGCACAAGGCCGAAGGTATGGAGTACCCAGTGAGAATCGAAGACGAACTTTGCAAACCATTACACCACGTCGAGATGTCCAGATAGATAGATAGATAGATGATAATTTGTCTGAATTTAAGAAATGAGCAGTTTTTTATTTACAATATTTAAAATCGGGCTAATATCCTCACCATTGTTGTTGTTATCACAACCTATCTGCTGCTGGCCTCTTTAGTTTTTTTTTTCCAGCCTGTCGATCCAGGTAGTCTTCAGTCAATTTCCAACCCTTCATCTACGAAACTTGATTGTTCTCCTTTCGCTGTTTATATTAGCACTGTTATTGCTATTACTATTTCTACCGAACCTTACTATGTACTGTTTATCCCAGAAATTGAACCAACAGTTACTATATAGCACCTTCGTTAACCAACCCTTTAATTTCCTTTGCTTTCAGGAAGGCTAGCCTGATCCATACTAATGGGGACATTCCAAAGAAAATTTGGGAAGCAAGAAATTCAGCACAAACTGTGGAGAGTTGATTTTCTAAGCGCCGATCAGATGTGGCACAATTTAAACGTTTCTCATATGCAGCGCAAGGCAGAAATTATGGGGTACCCAGTGAGGATCGAACTCAGGCTATAGAGAGAAAAATAATTGAATCAAATATCGATTTGAAGAAAAATGCCACCCCACCGTTGTTCAATTTTTAAAATATTTTTCTTTATTATTAAAATTTCTGTTATTCAATGCTGTTTTCATTGTTGTTTGTAATTCAGGGATTGTAGGTTCGATTTCCGGTCAGAGTTTGAACTGTATCTCCGACCCGGACTCGAATCTACGGACCCTGGACAATGACGGTCAAACGGTACATAATCTCTGTTCAAGCAAACATCAATAAATTTCAAATAATTCATTTACTATTTCAGTTACTGAATAGATTTTAACTCGGTATAAGCCAGATATTATAGATAGACAATATCGTTAGGAACATAACCTTCTATACGTCATTGAATGCTGAACAATTTTCTTACAATTGGTACCTCCATTTTTTTCGATATTAATTCGCGATACCTAAGTCTTAAAAAGATTTTTTTCATAAATGAAGGAGCTTTTTGAAGCTTTTATTTTAGCTTTAATTGAAAGCTAAAGTATTAAATTTACTATTTCCATTAAGTAAAATACTCTGTAGTGTATTTTTTTAGACAGGAATTATATTAATTGGAACCACTTCTTTTATTTTTTTCTAAAATAGCTGATTAGCACCCGTTTCATCGCAATATAATTTTCGTTATTAAATTTATTCCAAAAATAAAATATACATTAATGAAACTATTTTAAGAATATTAGCTGATTCAAAATATAATTTATCTAATTTGCCACAAGTATTATTTAAATTAAGTTAATAAAAGCAGAAAAACGAATTTTAAAACGAACAGTAGTAGGTATTTACGGATATTTCAACACCTGGCAAGCACTCATAAGCTATCTACATGTTTGTTGCTGCCTGCAGAGACTTTATCTGTTAAAACATAATTTAAGAAAATGCGGGATGAATGATTTTTATGTAATGTTTAAATACTCAATAATAATGTATGTGTTGGAAATATTATCCATAATCTATGTTTAGGAAAGTTGACTTTAAATATACTATAGTCATCGATATTATTTTCTGATAATGTCATGTTTTCTAATCCATACTTTCAAAATGGTCACGTTTTATAAATATTAAAAAATTATTATTTTAAAAATGTTAGAGTGTGGCTTTTCAATTTTAGCTTAGGAAATACAGTCTTCATTTAAGAACTTACTAACCTAACGCAAAGTCTTGAATAATTTTTTAAACAATTTTTGAAATTATAAATTATTTTAATTTAAAAAAGAAAATATGAAAATAGTTCTTGTGAAAATTCCTATTTTATCGTAATATTTTTTCTTCGGACAATAATGTCCTTAATATATATTATTTATAAAAGCAATTAAAAGGTTATTATAATTAAATAGTTTTATTAAATTTTTTTACTGTCCGGAAAGTAGTAACTGACTGAAAAAAAAAAAGAATGATTTATATTCTCTAGAGAGTCTCGCGTTTAACAAATAAAACAAAGTTTACAGATAGAATTTAATTTCTAGAAATTTAATGAACTTACGTTGAGCGGTGGTGGGGATAGAACTTAAAAAATATATCAAGATTTTATAAAAATAATTATTTCATGAATAAATTAATTCATTTGTGAATAAGTCCTGAAAGTTTCATTAAAATACAACGATTGTATTTTTGTAAAAATTTCCAAAATAATTTTTCCCAGGAAACAAAGACGCTAATATTTCTATAGCAAAATCTGGCCCTTCACTAACATGCAAAAATATAGAGTTTTAACCAAAATTTTGAGCGTGCTAGAAAGAATTAAATCATATTTAAGAAATAATGGAATAATACTTTATTCTTTCCTCTTCATAAACATAAACATTTTGAAGATAAAACATTTTAAAATTTGGTTCCCTTTTTTATCATGTTATGCTGTTTTTACTAAAAAATGGAGGTACCTTTGAAGCCGTATAGGGATCGTTAATTTTTCTTTGATTCAGCTTTGTCATACATGACTGAACTTCCTACAGCTTACAAGTTTTATCCAGAATTATCATCAGAATTATCAGAAGATTTTCATCAGAAGGCTGGTTGTCGGCATGTTGGAATGTGTGGAATAGTGTAAGAATAAAATATGCATTTTTCATTATAAGATAGACATTTATTAAAAAGGAAAGAATAATAAGAATTCGTAGAAATTAATGTTCAATAAGAAAGTTAAAGGTATCAAGAATTGTAGAAAATGTTCGTAGTAGTAAATGTTGAAAGATTATTAGCGTACGTATGTATGTATGTGTTTGTTTGATAGGAATGTCTTTGACCTTATCTCAGGGTCAATTTGAAGTTGAAGTTACATTTTAGTTTTGTCTTTCTCGCTGCTCCCATCTGACTGTTGACCGGTCACAGAATGTCCTTAAGTAATTAAATCTGGTCATGTGACCGGCTCCAGATGCTCTTTCTGCTTTAGATGTGAAAAACGTTTGACTGACGTCACCGTTCATTTTTCTATTTCGTATCCAATCAGGATCCAGAATTTGCTTTTCACGCTGACTTGTGAAATTTGCCATGGTTTGGCTTTTTCCAAAATGCTTTTAGTCGTTTGAATCCACTTTTGTGGGTGTGCAATTTTACTTTGTAAGTTATAGTTGGGGTTTTCCCAAAATGCTTTCAATTCTTAATCTCTTGTCCACCACACCTTTTTAGTGGGGAATAAGTGACTTGAATTAAAATAGATGTAACTTTACAGACGGATTTTGAGAATATTGTGTACTGAATATACGAGCAAAGAGAATGTTTAAAAGAAAATAAAAAAAAAAACCAAAAAAAAAAAAACCAAAAAGGAAACAAAAACGAATATACTTAAAATAAGGAGGACATTTCTAGGGACACATAATGAAGACAGCAGGCTTGGAGAATTTAACACTCACAAGGCATATTAAAGAAAAGAGGGACATAGAGAAACAATGAGTTTGTGCGACTGGATGACAGAACGGGGACAAAGACCGATGGTAAAGAATCAAAAATTGTTTTGCAATGCAGGGGTAAGGATTTGTGGAGAGTCAGGATCACCCACGTCCTGAAGTCACACAGCCCATAAAAAATAATAGTGATTTCAGTTGTAATATTACGTTATTTATCTTTTTAATGGGTTGGATGTGCCAGCTATACATTAATTTCTCCCTATTTGGTTGCACGTGGAATTCCTGTATTTTTTCTATTTGTATAAACTTAATATAGTTGAACTGTCTTTACAAGGTTTTATATATTAAATTTGTTTGTTTAAACATTATTTTTAATTAATAATCGTAATTCAGTGGTTTTATTTTTTTATAATTGAACACTATATATATATATATAGAGAGAGAGAGAGAGAGAGAAAGAGAGAGATTTACTGGTCTGAATTTTCGAGAATTCCTCTTAAGAAAACATGTATCCTCCAGTAGGATTTGAACATGCGTCGCCTAGACCCAGAAGAAACCGTCAATAGATCTGAGTTGTCTTAACCGCGATGAAATTTGCAGTTTGACAAAGATCGAATTAATCCTGAGAAACACATAAATTCTTGATTTTCCGTAATAATCATATTAATGGCTGAGATAAGTCAGATCCATTGACGTTTTCCACTAGGTATACGGAATGTATATTTTAAAAAATTTCTCGAATATTCAGAAATATATATATATATATATATATATATATATATATTATAATTATGTTTTAGAACATGTACATAATTTTTTTCTATATATGTCCTCTACAATCATATGTTTGTTTCAACGTTTCGTCAGGAGGAATGGAGGAATAAGCAAGAAATGGAATCATCCGCTGTTTATATTTGGTTCGTTGTTGTTGTGGGGTTGGTTGGGGTTATTGATAATGAAGGGAATGTATCTTCCGTGTTGACCGTTAGACTTTTGAAGAACTTGGTGTGTAAGTGCTAAATTGTTGATTAATGGCATTATCTGTTGGAATGTACGTTTTTATCGGTCGGGTATATCTTTTGGTTAGAATTTCGAAGAAAGTGGTGTGTGGAGGGGTTTGATTACTTGGTCAGTTTTGCGTGTTTGTGTGGTTTTTTTGTGATTGGGGAACTTATCTTGTTTGTTGACCTTAAGAATTTCTAGGACGGCGTCGTGGTTGGTTGGTGTTTGATTAATTGGTGTTTGTTGTTACCAGGCCGATTTTATGTATTCTCTTTCATTTTGTGGCGAGGCTTTCCCTCAGGGTTCCTTAGATAGACGTGATAGGGGTGGGGTGTTTTTTCTTTTTAATTTTTGATTTTTTCAGTACGGAATATTTTTTTATTTTATTTTTGTTTTTTATATTTTTATTTTAGCAGGATAGGGTTTTTTATTGTATTTAGGCGAAATTATTTCCAAAAAAATCTAAACTTGTATTTTTTAGGAAGTAAATGCAAATTTGTATTTTATCAGTTTTTTATATAAAGTTGCATATTTAATCTTAATTTTGAGTTTAGAGGATCGGTTTTTTCTTTTAATTTTTTATTTTTCATAAATTATCGCTTGGAATCCTGTTTATTTCTTTTAATTTTTTATTTTATTTATTTAGATATTTTTGTGCGTATTAGACCTTACTTTAAGGATTTATTAGATCGATTTTTTCTATAGCATTTTTTATCTTTTATAATAAAAATATCTAATCAAATTTCTAGTATTTTTATCATGATTGTAGAGTTAGATTTTTAATGTGCTATCTTAATTTTGAACATAGGAATTTTGATTCTTTTTCGAGTTTGGGAGCCATTTTTTTCGTTTAATTTTGATTTTTCCAGTACGGAATATTTTTGTATTTACGTAATGTTATTACGGTAAGGTTATTACATTAAGGTTATTACGGTAAGTAAAGTTATTGCTGTAGACTTTAGCAATAGTTTGGGAGCCTGTTTATTTCTTTTAATTTTTCGTTTTATTTATGTAGATGTTTTTGTGGGTATTAGACCTTACTTTAAGGATTTATTAGATCGATTTTTTCTATAGCATTTTTAATCTTTTGTAATAAGAATATCTAATCAAACTCCTAGTATTTCCTAGCATGATTTTAGGGTTACGTCCCTAATGTGCTTGCAGTTTATTGTGGTTTCATGCTTCTGATTTAAAGTTTGTTACTATTTATGTATTTAAGGATCTCTTTTTTTTTGAAGGCAGAAAAACATGGTTCTTTTATAGATTTTGCTGTTCTTGCTTGTTTGAGGGTTTTCCATTTAATCTTAGGTGTTTTATTTTCGTCTTTTAATTTCTAAAAGTATTTGGATAGAGATGTCATGTTTTGTTTTTCTTTGTTACTGAAGGATGAGAGGTGATTGTAAAAGCGCTTTTTAAATACGTTCGTGGTATTCCCAATATATATTTTTTCATCTTTAGGATTTTCTATGGATGAATGATTGTAGAGGACATATATAGAAAAAATTATGTACATGTTCTAAAACATAATTTATAATAAATATTCACAGCTCTATACATCATATATCGAGCACTGTTTTGAATTAATGTTTTGGACGGTGAAAAAAAATTTCTTTCTTCGTTCTGTACTCACTCGGATATATATATATATATATATATATATATATATATATATATATATATATATTAATTGTAGAAAACAAAGTATCTACTCAAATACGAGTATAAAGACAATGTTTAAAAGAATGAATTAAAAATATTTGGGAGTTAATCCATTCTGTCACATTTTGCATAGTAAAAAGGTTTTATGTACATTACCGGCCATAATTATTAGACCACACCAGTTTTTCTTTTTGTTTTGTGAAGAATTACATATTTCATACTATTTTTAGTGTTTATTACTAAGTAGATAATTCTAAATTAAAATAGACTGGTTCTATTGTTATTATCACTTTGTAAAATTTTACAAGGCAAGGAAGCAAAGACGAACTCGTTTGAATCACCCTAATTTTTCTTCATTTGTGAAAACATAACTTTAAAAAATTGTTTGGACTTTCCTCTTAATAACAATACAAGCATTTTGACAACAAAACTTTGTTTTTATTGTGTTTGAGGCATTTTTTATCAGGTTTTTTTTAGAATTTATAGAGGTACAAATATTTATGGTCCTTCTTGCGAGTGTGTGATTATAACCACCCTCTTTCACAATCTACACACACACACACACACACACACACAAACTACTGGCCATAATTATTAAGCGACCCCAGTTTTTTAAAAGAAATGATGTATTTCATACTACTTTTAGTATTTATTGCCAAGTGGATAATTCTAATTGAAAACAGAATGGTTCTTTTGTTATTACTTTGCAAAATTTTACAAGACAACCAGGAAGCTGTAAGTTACTTGCTCACCAATGCTGTAACCTGGTATTGAACTCACAACTCTTTGGGTCAAGTCACAGGAACTAACCAACTTCTATATCCACTGGGCCACGTATCCTTAAGAACAATTGAATTTTTGGAACTTATAAAACTAATGTTCAATTATCTTTTTTTTTACCAAAGTTCATATTGCAATTTGTTGATGCTAATGTTTTTTCTAATAAATTTCTAGCACCTGAAGCAGACTGAAGCGTACAACGGCCGAAACGTCGAACAAATGGCAACAAAGATGAGGGCAATTGTCCAAATAATGTTAATACTGTAAATACTACCTCATCTCAGAAATATAGACAAATAGAATGATCTATTATTAAACGGCGTACAAATGGCAACAAAGATGAGGACAATAGTCCGAATAATGTAAATACTGTAAATACTATCTCATCTCAGAAATATATACAAATAGAATGATCTATTATTAAACGTCGTACAAATAGCAACAAAGATGAGGACAATAGTCCGAATAATCTAAATATTATAAATACTACCTCATCTCAGAAATATAGACAAATAGAATGATCTATTATTAAACGTCGTACAAATGGCAACAAAGATGAGGACAATTGTCCAAATAATGTTAATACTGTAAATATTATCTCATCTCAGAAATATAGATAAATCAATGTGATTGCAGACACAGAAAGGTAAATGAACGACATCCTACAGAAGGTAGCAATTGAAATTGAGAAGAAAGGACTGAGCATAAAAACTGAACGTAAACATATGTAAACAGTTTTTAATATTGTAAACAGTTTTTGTATATAATACTGATTTACTGATACAATCAGTCAGTTAAGTGCCATACGTGTTCCACGCTTTGGGCGATCAAGTCTCGAAAGTGACATGACTGATCCCGCAGTAGGTTGCCATTGCTTTCTGCAGTACACTAGTTGCCAACCAAGGCTATAGAACCCAATATGTCCTGTTATTTACCCCATAATTGGAGGGGAGAGACGGATTAATACCTTTCTCAAGGGTATTTGTGCGTAAGTGAATGCCAAGTGTTCAACTAGAATTCGAACTCGGCTTCCCGATTTCTTATTTCGAGTCGATATCCACTGCACCACAACGCACTATTTTACTGATACAAGTCCTACTAACTAACCTATAGCTGGGGAAAGAAGAAATAGATTCATATATTTCCCAAGGGTATCTGACTTCCAACTGGAATTGGAACTCAGCTTTCCGATTTAAAATTCCGAGTCGTTATCCATTACACCCTTCACACATCAAAGCTTACTTCACCAGGGCATCCAAATTAGAGCCAGCGGTATTTCCAAGCAGTCACCTGTCTTAGCGAAGGCCAGGCTCGTCGTTTCTAACCTTTTGGCGATCGTATCAAAAACGGTGTTTCAACGTGATATGGCCGTCAGCCTAGTCAAGAAAGGCAGAGAAATTATTTTGATCACCGAATAATAACGGTATGATGGGTTTTTTTTATTATTATAAATGAAATATTTTTCTTATTAATGCCCAGCACAGAAATGTTTCATGTTTTGCCCTCAATCTAATAAATTTAAGAATTATGAAACATGAAAGGAAATTCTTGTTTTTTGTTTGGCATTGAAATTATTTCCAAGTTACATATAAAAAAAATATCAGAAAAATAATTAAATTATTAATTTTAATCAGATCTGTGGATCCGAAATAAAATCTAATTTATAATCAACTGATTTTTTAAAAATCATTCAATCATATATGTTGATCAATGAGATCAAATAAAAATTCGAACAACGAAGGAAAGTAGACCAGAAGTTGCTGTTTAAATTTCCTCAACTTCGTGGGTTTACTATTTTGATGTTAAATTTTTATTTTTATTTTTAAGAGGTGGTGTTTCCAGTTTATATCCAATCCTTTCACTTTGCCTGTAGTGGAGGGTCCAGCACTTTAGTCTAGCACTTGTGATTAAATTTCTATTATTTTTTCTGTCAGTATAAATTTTCTTTTAGTTGGATTGCTTTTAGAAAACTTTAAGTTTATATTCGTACACAACTGTTGTACAGATGGAGTAATCAGTGATTTTGGTAATGCTTCAAAGAATGGAATTCAAATAATTTATCCTGAGGTATCTAATTTCTATTGGTCTCTGTCTGTTGCATGGAGCAATTACTGATTCCAATTTCGCTTGTTCTGCTCAAGAGGAAATGAAGAATGCAATCCTAGTTTCCTATCATGATTATATTTCTCGTTTAGACTTTGCTAGTAAAGAGGCTGCTGGATACATTATCAGTCATGACAAAACAAAAAAGAAATCACAATACATTAAATAAAAGAATAATAGGAAAATAGCTCTCAGATGTAAGAATGCGACAAGGTTATGAAGATATTCTGGAGCGAACGTGTAACTTGAAGTTATAATTTTTTTTTCATTTTCTGTCTCTCTGTTTCTGCATGTCTGTCTGTCTTTATATATATATATAAATATTTTAATTTTAGTCGTGATTCCACATCAATTCTCCTGCATATACTTCAGTTTCGCTGTGCAAATTTATTTCATTTGGTTTATTTAACAAGTTACCAATGTATTCTTCGGAAGAAGTGCTGGTCGAAAAAGAAAGTTTTATTAAAGAATGCATTCTTGTATATATATACACACACAAACATACATACATACACACACACACATATATATATGTGTATGTGTGTTAATATACAGTAAATGTTATTATACAACATACACATATATACATATATATATATATGTGTGTGTGTGTGTGTGTGTTTAAGAGACACTGTATTGTATATTAATATTTTTGGTTTATTTGTTAATTAAGTTCCTAGAATAGTTTCAGCCCACGTGGCCATCATCAGGTGAAAAAATTAATTCTCATCCGTAGCAATGAGCTACAGGGGTGAATGGCATTCTCTGAGGAGTTTGTACTTGGCCTGTATTTTTCATTTGTTTTTTATTCTAGTTTATATATATATATATAATTTAGTTTTGGTCAATTCTGAATGTAGTCAATATTTTTCAAGTCGTTTTTTAGGAGAGGTCGGGAGACCCATGAGCCTCAGATTTACTTCATTAATCATTTTGACAAATTTATTGGGTACTTAGAAAGGGATGTGTGTACTATGGGTAAACACATTTTAATTTTGGGTGAGTTTGTGTAATGTATGTAGTTATTTGTATACATTTGCGTATGTGTGTGTTTATACACACACACACACACACACACACACACACACACACACACACACACACACACACAAGAACGAAACATATATACCCATACTTACGAGTACAATAGTAGCAAGCATGTTCCAGCAACTTACATAGGGTAGGTGGCAGGAGTAAACGATGGGGGAGTCGCTGTTGGAAGAATGAAATAGAAAGCCGACTGAGACAACATTATCCCTTTAAAGATGTCCCCACCTAATGTCTGTTGCCGGTCGGTCGGTCAAATCAGGTCTCAGTTTTTTTTTATGTTTATTTTCTTTATTTTTTACGCAGAAATGGGGGTGATTGGGTTTTGATCGTGTTTTTGCGGTCATATTATTCAAATTCGGTTGTGTGGATCAGAGGAAGATAACAGCAGGCCTTTTGTTAAATTCGAAAGTCTCGTCTCTCATGTTGAAAACAGAGTCATTGGTAATCAGGCTCTCGGGCCGCTCATAATGCCTCCTCTGGCCGGAACCGTCCCGAGGGCCCTAAGTTACCGACCCTTGTTCTAGTATTTTCCTAACTTTGTTTTTGTGTCCATTTCTATTCTTTCGGCAATTATCGGATGCGCATTTTGGTGCAGTGAATATTGGTTTTGTACGAGAAATTGGACATCCGAGTGCGAATTCCAGTTGAATTCGTTGATTTCACTTGCGCGTAAATACCCTTGGGAAAGGTATTAATCCGTCGCTTCTCCTTCCAGCAGGACAGGTTGGGTTGTATAGCCTTGGTTGGAAACGAGACTACTAAAGTAATGGCAACGTACAGCGAGAAAATCTTCTGCCCAGTCAGTCATGTCTCTTTCGAGACATGATCGTCCAAGCGTGTATCACGTATGGCACTTAACTCACTGACTGATTAAAATCATGTTTTTCCAGGTGAAATTATACTACAGGTAATAATTTTTCGTGGGTGGGAGCGACTTAATCCGAATCCGATAATTATTAATTTTGTAGTGAAAAGGCTAATCAGGTTGTTTAATGCATAGTGTGCATTCTAGGTACTGATCTGGCGACTCGACTGCAGCCACTTCCCCATCGTCGAAATGTGGCCTCCCTTTGTCTCTTCTATAAATACTTTCATGGCTTCTGCTCGGACGAACTTAAGTCACTGATGCCTCCTCAACAGGTGCTTACTCGTGCAACCAGATTGGCAACTGGGTCCCACCCATTCACAGTCAGGTTAGCCAAATGCAGACGACAATTCTACTCCTGCAGCATCCTCTCTCGCATTTCCCGCCTGTGGAACTCGCTCCCGTATTCTTGCTTTCCTGGCGGCTACAACGTCCAGAAATTTAAATGCAAAGTCAATACTCATCTACTAACCACTGGCCTCTAGCTCTCTCCCCTCCCCTATATAACCTTCCCGTTCTCTCCACCTATGTATCTATCATCGCACCTGCTTTCTCAGCTTTCTATTGTTCCTTTCTAACTAGGTTGTACTCCTCACTCTTTTCTAATTAATCTTTTTTACATTTATGTAGCCCCCTGCACATCAGTGGCGTTTCCGCCTTGCTCGGGGTGAAATGATTAAAAAAAAATTATGTTACGTCTTCTACAGTTAGGTTTGTGATAGATTTTGAAAGTAGTATTAGTAACTGAGCAGGTGAATTAATTGGTATGTAGTCACAACATAGGCTTCCTTTTTTGTTACATAGTTGGGACGTATTATTGTTGCTCTTTTTGGTGTATTTCTTGTTATTTTGTCGATTAAATTTGGTCAAAACCTATAATTCTTTGGTTTACAATATACTAAAAGACTGGCTTCATTAAACAAAGTTTTTAGGTTTGCTTTGGGATATAGAATTTTCGCCCCAAATAAGGCAATATCGCCACTGATGCACAGGGGGGCTACATAAGAGAGTAAAACTTTGGCAGAAGGAGAGTGAAAGAAAAGACGAACCAGTTACAGGGGGTGTCAGGGAAAGAGCAAGAGAAGGCTGTGAACTCAGGTTTGAAGACAGATGCGAAGGTAGAGAGAAAGGAAAATAACAAGATACAAGGGGTGATGTAGAAAGAACTGGAGTCAAGTGGATAAGAGATGGGAATTGACACTGCATTTAAATTCCTTCAGGTGATCAAGTATACGGAATGGAGTTTCACAGGCGGAAAGTGCAAGAAAAGAAGCTGCTGGAGTAGAATTGTCGGCTGCATTTGGTTGATTTAACTGTAAAAGAGTGGTACCTTGTTTCCAGTCCGGTTGCAAAAGTCAACTCATGTGGAGTGGAAGGGGCACTAGTGAGCTAAGTTCGACAGAGCAGAAGCCATGAAAGTATTTGTAGAATAGACAAAAGGAAGTCACATCCCGCCGGTGAGAAAGTGGCTGGAATCGAGCTGCTAGGTCGGGACTAATCTAAACTTATAAATAGAACTTTGTCTCTCTGTGTGTGTGTGTGTGTGTGTGTGTCAGTTACCTATAGACTCCGAAACGGCTGAACCTATTTTCTTGAAAATTTACACAGTTGTACTATAAGCGTCTTCGAGTGTTCTTAACTAACTTTTTCTCTCGAGGTACCCCCGATAAATATCGAAAATCGATAATCGAAAAAATCGGGTTGTAAAAGGAGTGGTCCGATTTTAATCAAATTTGATACACTCATAGACAAAGACATAAGAAACGATATTCATAAGTTTCAAGGTTGCAGTTCTTACAATAGTGCAGAAAATCAATAATATATATATATACATAAAAGGCAAGATGTTTGTGTCTGTTTATCTACCTGTATGTCTAAATTTTTTTCAGCCCTTTTATTTTAGTTTTTGCTTCAGGTTTGGCAAGTAGGTATAATTGTAGTTCTTAGTCTCAGCCATGAGACCATTTACTCAGAGGACTTATTTAGCCTTTAAAATTCAGTTTACGACGAAAAAAATTTATTTGATAACGATACCAGGAAATCAAAATTTGACTTACATCCATTCATTTTTCTTTCTGTCCATGGTTTCGCTCTAAGTGGAATCAGATATTGTTTTTTAGTCTTTTGTGCCAACGTCCAAAGAGTCTGAACTTCAGGACCATGGATTAGTTCTAAAGCTTTCATTGCACCCGAGCAACGCCGGGCTATACTGCTTGTAACATTATAGATTCTCCTTTGGAGCCTCTCAAGAACACTGAGATGAACAGCTTTCCCAGCAATTTTTGATTATTCAAGAGTGTAAAGGCAGAGTAGTATTGAAAGTGATTACTGGCGGATGCATTTAGATTCATTTTGAATTTTGTTTTGATTTTAGACTTATTTTTAATTTTATTTTGAATTTTGGTGTCTTCTCTCGGTGTTGGAACTGCATTATTTATTTGTTTCCTAGTTAAGTGTTGTTTTTAGCCACATGATCCTCAAAAGTGAAGGTGAGGCTTGAGGCAGCAGAAATGTTTTTTTACAGAAGGATGCTGGGGATACCATGGACGGAGCACGTCTGTAACGATGAGGAAAGGATGCAAACGAGAAGAAAACTGATACTAAATATCAGGAAAATACAAATAAGGCTCCTGGGATATGCAATGAGGGAGGAGGGTCTGGAGAACTTAAAATTCACAGGTCGTGTAAAACGAAGGCGAGACAGGGAAAAGCAGCGCGAGACGTACTTGTTAGGTCTGAGCAAATGGTTCACAGATCGAGGCTTAGAATAGATACCAAGAGAAAAATAATTGAGAGCGACAAATGACAGAGCTAACTGAAAATCCATGATCGCCTACGTCAGAAGGGACACGGTATATGAAGAATAAGAACAAGAAGAAGAAGAAGAAGAAGAAGTTGTGAATTGTTGATCAAGAATTTTAGTGTATTTGGTTAGTTCTTCATTGCTGGAATCTATCCTTCTAAGTCGAAGTGCTTGTGAGTAAGAAAGGCTCTCTTTGAGTTGTTTAGGGTTGGAAGACTTAGAGTGTAGATAGTTGTGGGTGTCGGTGATTTTAGTGTGTAGTATTGTTTGTAGTAATGTTTTTATCAAAGTAGATACTAATGTCTAGCAATGTCATCAATCATGTTGATTTTTTATGGTCGAACTTAATGGAATCGTGTACTGCGTTTCACCTATAAGGAATCCATTAAGTTTTTCTTCACACACACACACACACACACACACACACACACACACATATATATAGATATATATATAAGCGTTACTCTCTAGTAATAATCTGAATTCTCTAGGTGACTGGCGTGTGCATAAATCGCATATATATCACGCTAAAATTTCCCCTCTCTCACTTCTATGACTTAAGGAGTAAAGACGCCGACTGACACCAGATCCGTCTAGTTTCAATCCCGGCTGGAAGCAAGTAGAGGTATAGCCACACTGATGATCAGCGAAACAGTTTTTTATGTGAATGGCTTATATATATATATATATATATATATATATATATATATATATATATATATATATATATATTATTTTTAAAAAATCCCGAAATTACGAAATGGTTTTAAAAACCGACATATTGAAATTATTTGTTTGAACACTATTTTTAGGCGATACTCGTATTTGAGTAGAAATTTTGTTTTTAATCAAATATTTTATATATATATTTTTCTACCGACCTGATTATTTACGATAAATTTTGTACGAAAATCCTGCCGAATGACGCACATTTTCGTACAAAATGGATCGTAAATAATCAGGCCGGTAGAAATAAATATATAAATATACTGTTTGATTAAAAACAGAATATTTACTCAAATACGAATATCGACTAAAAATACTGTTCAAACAAATAATTTATATATATCTCACACCCTGATTGAGCACTTGGGAAGAATGGGAGACTTTGAAAAACATTAGCTACTCTGATATCTATATCATGGATATAATTTGAATAGAACATACAGTCATTACCAATGAAAAAATAAATTTGGCTCTCTTTAAATTTACCAATGAAGATCGTATCATATGATGGCACTGCAAATAGCAGATTCTTGTACTTGTAGATAGCGCTTTCCATTGAAATTAAAATTATTTCATGTAAGACTGTGTCTTATGTTTATTATTACTTCTGTGAGGATGGGATAGTTTTTGTTCTTTTAGTAAGTATTTCTTTAAGTGCACCAATCCTTGTTTGCGTTTGATGTTAGAACAAAGAAATCTAATAGTCATGTTTATAGTGGGTTATCCGTTATAGTGAAGTGTATTGTATGTGTGTTGAAACAGATTGAATGACTTGGCGTTGTTAGTAGATAGCCCATTATAAGAGGGGTATAAAACAAGAAAATCAAATTGTGTATAGAAACAATATATATATATATATATATATATATATATATATATATATATCAATTAAGGGTATACAAATAAAAATAATGTCTTTTGTTTGGTACATGGTCGTTTAAAATGAGCATAGTAATAAATGCTGAAAGAGTATATGCGTATGTATGTGTGAGTGTTTGTTAGAAGTGTCTTTGAATTCTTCCCTTAGTCTTCCGGATACCGGTCAGTTATTAAGTAGATTGGTGAGCAGTGAAGAAAAGAAGATGAGAGAGAAACAGAGGCTATAATAATACGATAGCTTGACGTTTGCCAAGGGACGTGTTAATTATGCTCGTATTTTCTCTACTGCGACCGTCTTCGTGTCTCGTCCTTTTATTTCGTCTTCTGGGGCTCCAAACATGTCATTTGAAAATTCACACCCGGATATAATTCTGGGCTTCCCACTAAACGATAAACAAATTTCGCATCGGCTCGCGAAAAGGGTCCGTAAAAGGAATCTGATATTAATTTTTTTTATAATTAAAGATTATTTGAATTTTTTTTTAAAAAATTTCTTACTTTGCTATTTGCTAAAAAACATTTTACATCGAGGTGTGAAATTTCGCTAGTTTTGGATGTAAAGTTTGTATATTTCAGAAAATTATTTTTCTTTTTTTTTTTTTAACAACATCAATGAGTCAGATTTGAATTTTAAATGTTGTATTTGTTTTGTTCACTTTATGTTTACAAGAGATGCATTTTTTAGTACTGTTTGTATGGTTAATTCTGTTGATTAGGTCTGTTGTGTGTTTAATGTAAGAATTTGCATCCTTGGCTAGGGGTCGTATATATTGATCTACATCTACATCAAGTTATACACGCTAGGGCAATCTTATCTCGAAAGAGATATGAGTGACAGTGCAAAAGATTTTCCCGCAGTAGGTGGCCATAACTTTTTGTGGTAGACTGGTTGTTAACCAAGGCTATAAGACCCAATATGTCCTGCTATTCAACCCATAGCTGGAGGGAAAAGAGACGGATTAATACTTTTCCCAAGGGTATTTGCGCGTAAGTGAATGCCACGAATTCAACTGGAATTCGAACTCGGCTCTTCGATTTCTCGTTCCGAGCCGATAGCCACTGCACCACAACGCACATCCTATTGACCTTGGATATTTTAGTTGCTTTGCAGTTTAATGATGAAATGCCCGGACTTCTTGGGTTGGTCATTCGAACTTTTGGAAAGTAGGTGGTAGCGTGGAGGTATTATGTTTGTGTGCGTTACTGTTGTGCATGTTTCTTTGTTAATTAATTTATCTTAATTAATCAATTAGCATCATGTTCAGTTGTTAAGTTTTTTGGGAATATCGGTGTGGGTTTTGTCTGTGGGTGGGCTTTTATAGGTGTTTTTTGTCGGTTAGTTAATTGCTTGCCTCTTTAAGTATTCTTTAATACCCATGTTACTGTGGTACCACCCTTCTTAGCCTGTCTAATGAATAGGTCATACCTATGCGTCAGCGTGTCGAGGGCCTACAGTTCCATTTTATTGATATGTGTCAACTTATACATATATAGAAAAAACTACTAAAAAGTTGTAAGTTTAAAAATGCATTTTTTTGACAATATATATATATATATATATATATATATATATATATATATATATATATACTACCGGCCATTATTATTAGGCCACCCCAGTTTTTTAAAAGTAAATATATATTTCGTACTATTTTTAAGTGGATAATTCTAAATGAAAATAGAATGGCTCTTTTGTTATTATTATTTTGCAAAATTTTACAAGCCAAGGAAGCAAAGATGAACTCATCCGAATCACCCTAAATTGTCTTCATTCTTTCATTGATGAAACTACAATATAGATAATTGTTAAATATTTATAAATTCATTTGATGCACATGTTATTGTGCAATATTAACAAAAGAACCATTCTATTTTCATTTACAATTATTCACTTGTCAATAAATACTAAAAATAGTATGAAATACATCATTTTTTAAAAACACTGGGGTCGCCTTTTAATTGCGGCCGGTAGTGTAAATCAATCTGTCAAAATCTATATAACAATTTTCCCTATCTATCTATCTATCTATCTATCTATCTATCTATCTATCTATCTATCTATCTATCTATCTATCTCAGTCTGTCGATATCTATCTATCTATCTATCTCAGTTTGTCGATATCTATCTATCTATCTATCTATCTATCTATCTATCTATCTATCTATCTATCTATCAATCTTCCAGAATAGTTAAGACATTTTTTCTAATTTCATTGCTAATTAGTCATTTGTTGTTTTTTACTTTTTATTCTGCATTGTTTTTTAATCTGAGAAATTCTGAAAAAAGTTACTGTAATCATTTCTTTGCTTGTCGCAGTCTCAACCTAGTAGAATATGCTCTGTGAATTTTAAGACGGGGAAAAAGGAGACGACATCTCTTGGAAAAGTTAATGAAAAGTTTCAATAAAGGAAAATGAATATAAGTTGCTGAACATTACTTGATTCAATGAAGAAGACAGTCTCAAGTAGCCAACTTATCAGCTAATTTACATATATATTCTGCAGTTCAAAACACCTGATGCATCATTCTTCAAGTTTTTAACATTCTCATGGGTGATTAAGGAATGTCTTATTTTGTGATGGGGTTGAAATGAAAACTTTTCCGCGGATCTGAAGGGATTAAGATGGAATGAAATCAGTGATGAATAAAGATATTATGGGATATTATGGAATATTATGGGATAGGTTGACACAAACAGCATATCATTTCGAATTGTTATTCTTATGAGTTCAACTCTAATTTTGGGAGATATGATATTCGAACCTCATTTATAAAGAGACAATTCATTAAGTATGGATAATTACACATCCTTGCTTGGGGCGATATGATTATAAAAAACAAAATTAAAAATAAAATTCTGTTAAAATGGTTATTTCAGTGTCTGCTTACATCATCTTCAGAAAAATGTAACTTTTTAGATAAATTATTTTGTTTCAGAATATTAATATCACATAAAATTAAATATTCACTTATTTAAGTATGGGTATTAATTTTAGACGCTACCATTAATCACCTACCGATAAATATTGAGGACTATAATTGTTAATAATTTTTATTATTTATTACCGTGTCCTTTCAAGACGTAGGCGATCATAGAAATCCACTTGCCCTTATTACTTGTTGGTCTGAACATTTTTCCTCTTAGTATCGCTCCCAAACCCCGTTCCACTATCCCCTTGCTCAAGTCAATCAAATATGATTTGCGCTACGTTCCTCTATCTCCCTTTCCCTATCCTGTGAGTGTTAATTTCGCCAATCTCTCCTTTCTCATTGTGTCCCAGAAGCTCAGCTCTATTTTTCTGATGCTAAGTATTTGTTTCCTATTCGTTTGAATACTCTCTAAAACCTTGCGTTGCTCACATGTTCGGTCTATAGTATCCTCAGTATCCTTCTGTAAAACCAAATTTCTGTTGCTTCAAGTTTCTTCTTCATCCTTGAGGATTCCAGAGATTCGCTGCTATACAAGAGGACAGATATCACATAAGAGTCGAGTACTGTTTAGTTTCCAATGAAATCTTCCTGTCACTCAATAATCTACTCGGCCTTTGGAATGCATTGTTGGCCATGTCAAGACGCCCTCGAATCTTAGGATCGCGCTTTCTGTCTTTTGTTAGAACGCCTCCCAGGTTTTTAAGTTTCTGTATATATGCTTGATTTCAGTATCCCCGACTTGTAGTTGGCATTTTGGGCTTCTCTTTTAACTGATGATCATGCATTTAGTTTTCTTGTAGTCTATATATAGTCTTTCTTTTCACGCTCTCAGAATGCTAGCCATAAAAGCATCTTCCATAAATATTTTTGTTAACCTGAATCTTATTTTTTGACACACACACACACACACACACACACACACACACACACACACACACACACACACACACACACACACACACGTTTTCTACGGGTCATCTAGTTCTCTTTATTGCTTTGAAGATACTATTAGATTTGGTGTGTGTGTGTGCGTGTGTGTGTGTGTTGAATATGTATGTTTGTGTGTGTGTGTGTAAGAGCGTTTTGGCGGATTTCGTGTGTTTGTGTGAGTGTTTTAGGTTTTTCATGTTGTTTTGTTGAGGGAAGTCTTGTATTTTTTTATAAATATTTATTCCTACAATATGAGTGTGTCATAATCTGCATTTTGGTAGATAGGCATTACTCTGAATTTACCTCCACTGCATTCATGTTAATATTTGGAGACATACAAGTTCCTGTGTTATATATCGCCGTACGACGACAAAACAACAAACACGCATATATAAAAATATAAGGTTATATTTTTATTAATAACGACGAACCGTGTGGAATAGAGAACGGAAGGGTGAGAGGCACATAGAATGGGTTGACGGGAGTGTATTCTTGCCGTGGTGTTTCTCTGCTTCCACTGGCCGTTCTCTGCTGGCGAATCCGTGTGTCGAGGTCTTTATATAGTCTTCTAGAACCGGGACATTCCTTCCGGTTTTGCCTCGCCCACGCAACGCCCACGTAATTCTAAGAGACACCTGATCTGTTTGCCTCTGTAGCCATTTCCGCCGCAGTCGGAAATAAGGTCAAATGACATCCGCTCCGGCCTCGACAGGATGTATTTCACAAACACCTGTCTTGTCGCTTCGCCGCCCCCTTCACCGACGGGAAACACCATCGCTTGCATCACTTCCTCGGGTGGGGCCAGATTGTTATATTACACCTGTTGTTTTCTAGTTTTATTCAATACGATCATCCCAGAGTGTTTATGTGTAAATCTGAAGATAGAGCTAATCAGATGGTGATTACGAAGTACAGCAACTAACTCGAATCATTCTGATAATAAAAGAACTCCTAATTTGTCGGTGAGGATCTCAGATTCATTACGGATGCCTACATGAAGTGCCTTGAGAAGGCAGTGCTACCATGGATCAAGAGGGTGGCGTCTGGAAGACTATGTTCGGAAGCAGAACTCTTCACCACCAGGAAAACCCAGGTTTGTTTTAAGATCATCTCTATAACTACATCACCTATCTTCTAAGAAACCCATATGATTATGGAAACCATCAAAACTTCTTATGAGACGAACTGAAGGCAAGCATTCACTTCCAGAAAAGTATTTCGGTGTAATCTGAAGGCCCTGACTAAAGCACATGGCAATTCTATTGAATAAGTTTACTCTTTAGTGATTCATGATATTTCTCTGTGATTTTGGTGATCTATAATTTTTGTATATCTGTTAAAATGAGATATCATTGTTAATTTTATGTTTGCAGTGCAGAATGTAAACGATAATTTATCCATCACACACTTTATATACATACAAATTTATATATATATATATATATATATATATATAAGCTTATGCGGTTCTACTGAGATTTGAACCCGGAGACCTGGATTCAGAGACCAGCGTGCTAACCTTTTCACCATATGCTCTACAATATTTATTGTATTGAGTAATTCTTATAAAAAAAAAAAAGAAAACCTTGGGTCCTCTTTGCCTGGATGTATATAAGCTTATATATATATATATATATATATATATATATATATATATATACGTAGACAGATACATATATACATACATATATATAATAGCAACTAGTATACAGGGATACTCGTCTACCAGGGCGGCTTGCTAATCCCCACTGCAGATAGATAGATAATGCACAAAGTCTATAAGATAGATAGATAGATAGATAGATAGATAGATAGATAGATAGATAATTATCTTAGATAGATAGATAGATAGATAGATAGATAGATAGATAGAGAGATAGATAGATAATTATCTTAGATAGATAGATAGATAGATAGATAGATAGATAGATAGATAGATAATCATTTTAGTATGATAGAAGGGTACTTCAGACTAAAATATCTAACCCCATCTTAACGTATATATCTACTCTCTTGAAAATGCTCTCTCTTCTGATATAATAAAAGTTACCAAAGTGCAGATCATGTACAGTGTGTTATATTGTCTTGTTTTTCTTTGGAAATATTTTTGGCTCTTGTACATAAAACCGCTCGTAGCCCTTACTCGCTACACAATGGCAAACTTCTTTTTTTCTTCTTCAGATTTGTCATATACAAAAATTATTATCGGCAGACCTATTTGTCTTTTATTATTTATCTCAGCTATATATTATAAATAGTTTTATTTTCTATATTTCTCGCAAAATCTCCGAAGATGCTTTTTAACATACTATTTTTTTTATCCTTGAAAGACCTACTTTAGAACCACTAAGCCAATATCAAAGTTACTCTTCTGATAGAATTACCGTTAAATTCCCATTTAGGAGTCGAACTGCTTTAGGATGTACATGATCATATTTCTTCACAACCCCCTGGCATTAGACAGAGTTTGTCCCTTTACCAAACCTTTCACTTCTTTCCGTCATTGATTCCCGCAAACTCATCATGCAGTCGCTCTTGTCCTTAATATCTTTTGAGTGTTGAATTCTCTAAACCTTCCTTATTCCTCTCCGAAAACAACAACAATAACAAAAAAACAGCCTTTTTTTGATGCTGTGTCTATTTTGCTCGCATTTTCCTGAAGACTTATTTGTTGCTTACGCGATACGCCCATGGAATTCTCAGCATCATTCTGTAGAACTAGATTTCTATTTTTTAAACATATAAAAGGAGAATAATCACGTGGAATATACGTGGAATTTTTATTACAAAAATGGCTGAAATAAACCTGCTTTAGAAATCTAAAATATAGGAAGTTGGCGAGAGCTATAAACCCTACTTCCTGCAGGTACACATTATATAAAAGGTGAAACATTTTTTTTCTAAAAAAAATTAGTGAGGAAAATTTTCCAACTTTGTAAATCAGAAGAGTTATGCTCGACCCCACCTATTCTATCAGTCTGTCAGTTAAGTGCCACACGTTTAGGCGATCTTGTCTCTTACAAAATGAAATGGACAGTAGATTTTACTGCAGTAGGTTGCCATTAATTTCTGAGGTAGATTGTTTGCCAATCAAGGCTATAGAACCCAATCTATCCTGTTATTTGACCCATACCTGGCGCGAAAGAGACAAATTAATACCTTTCCTAAGAATATTTGCGCGTAAGTGAATACAATGAATTCGACTGGAATTCGAACTCTACTCTTTGATTTCTCGTTCCGAGCCGATACCCACTGCACCACAGCACACACCCTGAAAGTACGCGTCTTCAAAATAAAGATGAATTTGGCGGAATTTTTAACACATTTTTGTTTGTTAAGTGACCGGATACGGAACTCTTTTTTTTTTCGAAATGTGAAGGTTGCGCGTTGCTTTACTGAATAACAGTTTGAGAAAATCATTGAAAGCCTTACCTCCCGCCTTCTCCTTCATCGCAGGAATTGCTTGGTGATAATTCAGGAGAGAGTGTACTGGGAGATACGTCACCAAAGTTCTGTAAAAAAAAAAAAAAATAAAACAGAATAAACAACCGTTAGTTAAGGAAAACGAAATATCTATTTATTTTCTTTTTACACGTTAAATTACATAGTTTAATATTACGCGACCCAGAACATTTTTAGTAGCAAGATCTTTCGCAACTGAAACATTAGTTGATTATTCCCAATCGGCAAACACAAGTTTCTCTAGAGCCTTAGCGTAGAATATGTCTTCGTAATCTTCGATTTTGTCATCATTCTCAAAGTTAATCGAGGATGAAATTGTTTATTGTGTATCTATAATACACATTCTATTTCTGATGTATAATACGCATTTTATTTCTACTCGCGTGAGCTTAATTTCGCTTCAAGCTTAACGCAGTTCGATTTCTGCTATGGCCGCTGTTGCGGATTCCGGGTGAGGAACCACACAAAATAATGAACAACATAACAGGTATTTGTGATAGAAAAATAGGTTATATTAAACGCAAAGATACAACTGGAACGCAGGTTAGTAATCCAGGAATACGATTAGTAAGGAAGATATATATATATATATATATATATATAAGTCTTTGAAGTGAAGCCGTGCTGGAATTAGTATACCTGTATAATACTATTTTGGCTGAGTGGAGCTCAGAGCTACTATGAATGCTGACGCGGTATTCTCTGTGTAACATTGGTATCTCTCGGTATCTTACGGGTCAGTCCGGTACTCTCCCAGTTCTCATTATGGTAGGAGTATATGTATACTCAAGTCGAGTCTATTGTCATAGAAAAAGGGGAGGTCCGACAACAGTCGCACAACCTACCAAGTCTGCAGAAGGACCTGAGGCTGGTCGTGGTGTGTTGTTATGGCTCCATTTCATGTTTTTCTATCTCCCATAACATACCTAGCGTTGCATAGACAAAGTTTTCCTTAGTGTCTGGACTTAACAAGACAATTTTTTTATATCTCTTAAGTTGGGGTTTCCAGGGATTCTTTAAATGTGTAGTTTTGTTCCATTTTTTATCATTTCAAGTGCACTTACTATCATTGATACGGTTCTTGTTTTCAATTTCCACATTTTTTTCTATTTCAATTTCCAGGTTTTTATATTTTGACAGTTTTTCGAATTCCTTGGTTGCTATGCTACAATCCGCTGGACAAGCCATATCAATTAATAGGCAAGTTTTTCTTTTTGGTTTTTAACAATAATGTCCAGCCTATTTGCTTCAATCTTTCTGTTTGTGTAGATGGTGTTATCCCACAGAATGGTGAAATCTTCTATATCTCTAACCGGTGCTGGGTGATGTTCATACCAGTGTTTGTTTACATATTTCCCATAGTGTTTGCACATTATTATTATTATTATTATTATTATTATTATTATTATTATGTTTAAATTTCTAACAATGGCAGTGGTTATTTTCATTCAAGAAATCCTTTACTACGCCGTCTGATTCCCACCTTCTATCCACTTCATGCAAGCCGACCAAAATTCTTTCTTTCTTAGACACCATTACAGTGACTGACCAAAAGCAATCATTTTCAATTAGAACCAACTTTGAATCCAGTTTTATTCTACAGAACTATTATTATCTCACTCATTGCACCAGAAGAAAGAGAGAGAGAGAGAGAGAGAGAGAGAGAGAGGTGAGGGAGAAAAGAGATTCGCTTTCTGTATGCAAGCCATAAATAGTCACCAATACATTCAACCATTTTTTTTCTTTTCAGAAAATCCTTATGTAGATATACGCGCATACATTCGCCTATTTTGAGTCATTAACTACGCTTACTCTGGCACAAGGCAATGCCAGTAGAGTAGTCAATGAATATTTATCCTATTACATAGTTTACACCTTGTGATGAGATTGCAAAGCATGCCGGGACAACAGTCTCCGATTTAAGATTAAATGATGATTTAATGAAGGATATAGTTGAATTACCCAATTTAGTGGTATAAACTTGTATATTAAACGCACACGTCATTTAATCGGGGCATATTCGGGGAAAAAGTTTGTCGCGTAAATTCGTGACAAATATTATTAATAGCTTGATGTGAATATATAAATAAATTAATTTAAATAATTTAGTACTAAAAACTAGATTTAAACATTTAATGTTTAAAAACATTTAATGTTTAAATAAATATTTAATGTTTAAATCACGCCGTTAATACATCAAAAGATATTACAAAAAGCAGAAAACGTTTTTTTGATCAATTTACCCAAAGGAAGACAATAATGCTACCAAAAAATGCTACCAAAAACGCAAGGTCGTGAAAGCAAATGAAAATGCTTCTGAAGGAACCGGAAATGCACCCCTAATCAAGAAAAAAGGTACACCTGTTCAAAATACTAAAATATCAAACTAACGCAAATTTTCAGTATTTACATTATTCGGGCTATTGTCCTCATCTTCGTTGCCATTTGTACGACGTTTCGGTCGTTGTACGCCCGGCTTTCGTCAGGTGCTTGTTATTTCGAACCGAACCCTTTATTACAAACACTTGGGTATATCATTCTCGTCCCTTGCGTTGTTGTCCCTCTTTTGGTAGTCATGAGCTCTCTCCCTCTAACCTTGTAAGTTACGTGTTCACCACTGCTGTAATTCCTGTGACTTGACCCAAAGAGTTGTGAGTTCAATACCAGGCTACCAGAAATATAGACAAATAACCCATAGTTGAACAAAAACCAAGTAATCACAATGAGGAAAATATCATTCCTACTTCTTGCGGTGTCTCATATGAGTGACACATTTCATTACAGCCTTAATATAAACGTTTTGAAGAAAAGAGTTTTACCATTATCGGTAATTCTTTTTAGGTACGTCTCTTTCTTCGGAGGATGTGCGTTGTATCACGTATAGCACTTAACTAACTGCGTATGTGCGTTGTGGTGCAGTGGATATCGACTCGGAACGGCAAATCTGGGAGCCGAGTTAGAATTCCAGTTGAATTTCTTGCATTCACTTACGCACAAATATCCTTGGGAAAGGTATTAATCCGTCTCCAGTTATGGATTAAATAACAGAACAGATTGGGTTCTGCAGCATTAGCTGGTAACCAGTCTAACGCAGCAAGTAATGGCAACCTACTGCGAGATAATCTTCTGCCCAGTCAGTCATGTCTCATTCGAGACATGATCGCCTAAAGCGTTTAAATTTAAACGTTATGGTTACAATAGTGATTTTACGAAAAAAAAGAAAGCATATATATATATATATATATATATATATATGGTTAAATAAATGGACTTTAAAACAGACTAACACACATAATAAAATGTTTCAAAGAAAACGGTTGAATTCCTTTCATTATAACATCTCGTGACTTTGCACTACACATGAAGAAATTCTAAAAACTAAAATATTCTGTTAATCTTTTGAAATGATTTGTGAGAATCTTTGTGGTTGCCAACATTGTTTGTTTATAGATACGTAATTTAGAATAAAGCTCATTTCGTCTTTTTGCCTTGATAAAGTCCATCACAGGATGAAACGCGTAGACGATTTAAAATACAGTTTTCCTCTTGTCTTTATTTAACCATCCTGTTCTTAATCTAAGATCATAACTGAGTATATTTTTACACACACACACACACATATATATATACATATATATATATAGTAGTATTTTTGGTAGTTTGTAAGGTTAATTCCACAGGGGATTGTAATCCGATAAGAACTTAAAATTTAACAGTATTATAATGAAAATTTATTAACATACTTATCAGGCTTCATAATAATATTACTGTCATAAAACAAAAAGATTAGTATTTAAAAAATGAAAACATTATTATTACAGTGGAATTGATATATATATATATATATACATGTGTGAGTGTCAGTGTAAGAGAGGAAGATAGATAGAGAGAGAGGAAAAAATGAAAAAGCTACAAGGTCAACAGGCAGTTAATGTCGGAAATTGACCAGTTCCCTGTGCATTTCCTATTAGGTCCGCCTAAAGCACCAGGGATTGTTTCTAAGCCACCATCTTCATATCAAGTAACGAATGTGCAACTTGCGGGAAACGTCCACCTTGGAAGTCGTTTTTGATCAATTTCCGCCTATCTTGTCAAAAGCCTGGAAGCGATGTGACATATCTGACCACACCTCACGATGTTAGGTTTAGTACAAGGTCAAAATAAACGCAGATTCTGCATGCATAGACATGTGTCTGCCAGGAATCGATTGTTTTGTTCTACCGGCACCCAATCCCCTACTTTTAGGATGTCTTAGGTAAGAGCACTATTTTAAGTGTAATTGGGATCCTGCTTCCCAAGAAGAGCGAGCTCCTCGAATTGGGCTTTGATCAGCTTCCGCCTGGAGGTCAAAAAGACCGGAAGTGATAATTAAGTAGTAATCAATTTCAATCGAACTTTGTTCATTCTAAATCACAGTCAAAATTGTGTTGTCCTGTAATACACGAAAGTAAGTCTCACGTCCTTTGCTGAGATTATCCTAATCTGTTACAAGACAGCTAAGGGTTAAGCTGTTACAAGACAGCTAAGTTCCTCACTCCGTGCCTTGCTGGGCACGGAGTGAGGAACAATTTCATTACCCATTTGTAAGGATCTACCAAACAGAAACAGAATCACATAAAGTACCCGCATGTTTGAATCTAACTATAACGTTTTTTAGTGTCATGCCTCTTCAGGAAATAGGTGGTCATGGCTCTTCACATGATCATTCTTATTTTCTGTGAATTTGAATAACTTGTGAAATGTTTTCCCGTTGTTCGTTCCGAGTTTTTTTATTCAAAGTTTTCCTTTTCTTAGATTGGTTGTTTTTGTTAACTATGGATTCGCTCACATATATAAGTAGTATAGCACAAAAATAAAAATGCAGTTGATGAAAAATTAAGTTTTGTCAAAGATTATGAACAATGAGTAGACCCGTGACGTCAAAAATGACAGAAAAATATTTATATCATTATGCCATCTAAAATGACTGCAACATATTAAAGTACCTACTACTGAGTATCTTGCATTAAGATATAAAAAATAATCTAAACCTCTGAGCGTTGCGGGATATATACACACTACCGGCCATAATTATTAAACCACCCCAGTTAAAAAAAATGATGTATTTCATACTATTTTTAGTATTTATTGCCAAGTGGATAATTCTAAATGAAAATGGTTCTTTTGTTATTATTACTTGGCAAAATTTTACAAGGCAGCCAGGAAGTCTTTGCTTCGGCCAGCCAATATATATTCTTCAGTATTCGACGACATAAGTATTGCAAAAGAATAAAATAATAAGGCACTGTTAAAGAGCAAAAACGCGACAAAAGCTTTCATAACTGGTAGTAAAGTTTAATAACTGGTAGTAAAGAGAATAAACTAGGCCGACGCTATCGTCTCTCTCTCTCTCTCTCTCTCTCTCTCTCTCTCCATGAGCGTGATAGTAGGGATATATATATATCACTCCTGTATTTTTGTGTATTTGTTTGTATATATATATATATATATATATATATATATATATATTGGTGGAAAATGTTAAATTTGGGAAAACAACTGCAAAATCCTAACTTATGGATTAAGTAGCAGGGTAAACTGATTTCTAGAGTCTGAGATGGAAATCACTCTAAAAAAGAAAACCAAACCTTGAAGAATTAAAGTAGATACCACTGCAGTATCATTCCGCAAATGAGTAGCAGTTCACAGATCATTATAAAAAAAAATCATTGACGTGTCATGATCGCCAACGTACTGAAATAACAGGTAGCATACGGATGGATAAAAAGTTCAGAGAATAAAAAAAAAGGAGAAATACAATAATATGTTTTCTCGCCTGTACTGGGTATGACGATAAACTTTATCCGGCAGCAAGCCCACTGATCGGGGGATTGTGTGAAGCTTTTAACGACCTTTCAATTGCTGTTGTTCCCATGATACCCTGAGACGGTGTGGTAGCTCCTGTTAGAGTTCTAACTATGGACAAGTAATTATCTCCCAAACTGGGGTCAAAACACCAGGAAAGTATAAAAATACATTTTTTTTTATAAAAATATCAGCAATAGATATTCATATTAAAACAAATTAAAGGCAATACATTTTTGTAAAAGTGAAAAAAAATTACCAGTAATAGATCTTTGTTGCAATTTGTAAGACGTTTTGGCCGTTGTACGCTCCGGCCTTCTTCAGATGCTAGTAATTTACAACGATTGAAACGTCGTACAAATGGCAACAAAGATGAGGACAATAGTCCGAAAAATGTAAATACTGTAAATACTACTTTATCTCAGAAATATAGACAAATAGAATGATCTATTATTAAACGTCCTATAAATGGCAACAAAGATGATGACAATAGTCCGAATAATTTAAATACTGCAAATACTACCTCATCTCAGAAACATAGACAAATAGAATGATATATTATGAAAAGTCGTACAATTGGCTACAAAGATGATGACAATAGTCCGAATAATTTAAATACTGTAAATACTACCTCATCTCAGAAACATAGACAAATACTACCAGTATTCTAAACTTATTTATAAATGAAATTTTGTGTGTGCGTGTGCGTGTGTCTCTGTGTGTGTGTCCGTTACCTATAGACTCCAAAACGGCTGAACTTATTTTCTTGAAAATTTATGCAGTTGTACTATAAGCGTCTACGAGTGTTCTTAGCTAGGTTTTGTGTCGAACTACCCCCGATAAATATCGAAAATCGATAATAAAAAAAATCGGCTTATTGAAGGAGTGGTCCGATTTTAATCAAATTTGATACACTCATAGACAAAGACATAAGAAACGATATTCAGAAGTTTCAAAGTTGCAGTTCTTACAATAGTGCAGAAAAATTGATATCGATACCAGGAAATCAAAATTTGACTTACATCCATTCATTTTTCTTTCAGTCTGCGGTTTCGCTTTTACTGGAAACAACTATTACATTTTGGTCTTTCGTGCCAACGTCCAAAGAGTCTGAGCTCCAGGACCATGGATTAGTTTTAAAGATGTTATTACACCCAAGCAAAGCCGGGCTATACTGTTAGTTTGAGATAAATTTTACTAGCAATATTTTTTTAAAGAAAAAATATTAAAACTATTACATTTTTGAAATAAAATATTACTAGTAATGTACTTTTGAAATAAAAAAAAAACAAAATAGAAAAATAGTGGTAGTGCATTAAAAAGTAAAAATATTAACTGCAATGCTTTTTTGAATAAAAAATTTATAACTGGAAATATATTTTTGTAAATGAAATTACTAATTCTTCCTCAAAATAAATAAATATTAACAGCAATACATTTTTGAATAGAAAATTTAATACCGGAAATATATTTTTGTAAATGAAATTCCTAATTCTTCTTCCAAAAATTAAATATTAACAGCAATACCTTAAAAAAAATAAATTTATTACCGGAAATATATTTTTGTAAATGAAATTACTAGTTCTTCTTCAGAAAAAAAATATTAACAGCAATACCATTTTGAATAAAAAATTTAATACCGAAAATATATTTTTATAAATGAAATTACCAATTCTCCCTCCAAAAAATAAATATTAACAGAAATACCTTTTTGAATAAATATTTATTACCGGAAATATATTGTTGTAAATGAAATTACGAATTCTCCTTCCAAAAAACAAATATTAACATCAATACCTTTGTGAATAAAACTTTCTTACCGGAAATATATTTTTGTAAATAAAATTACCAGTTCTCCTTCCAAAAAATAAATATTAACAGCAATACATTTTTTAATAAAAAATGATTACCGGAAATATATGTTTGTAAATGAAATTACTAATTCTTCTTCCAAAAATTAAATATTAACAGCAATATCTTTTTGAATTGAAAATTTATTACCGGAAGTATATTTTTGAAAATGAAATTACTAATTCTCCCTACAAAAAATAAATTGTAGGAATAAATGATCTGTATGGAGACGATATACCGCTAAACAAACGAAAAAATATTAAATGCATACAAGACTGTATGGAATACATAATAGGATTTATTAAGGCGGACATAATTTTATCAGCACAAGACAAAGAGGAAACGGTTTGGTTGTAGAGCCAAAAAAGAAACCCTATAAACACTTAGACAATGTATGAAAGGGAAGCTTAACATGTTCATTTGGTTCACTATTAAGCTATTACGTCAAAAGTTCCAAATGGTAATATTAGCCATTTTTTTTTTTTTGAACATTAGGAATTCATTTATCGGGCATTTGCTTTAAATTTCTAAAACTTTTCTCAAAAATACAATTTTTCAGAAAAATAACTTTCTCAAAACCAGTAGCTGTTATTGCTCTTTCTATTATTGATGAGCGCTTCCTTCGTATGTAGTGTAAAAAATTAACATTTTGTTATGTCATTATTTTTTTTAGCGTTACATACGCAGTCCATTTTAGTTGTTGCTACTGTTGAAAGTCCTAAAGTGATGTTATTTTATATAGCTGTTAAATGACTTTCAATAAATAATCGTAGGATGGTATTCGCATTCTATATGATTGTAAGCAGTCAGGAGTACTGGTTAGAGCTAATGTCCAATGAGAATATACAGTATATTTTCGAAATTATATATCTTTTTGTAGATTCATATGTCTTCATTTATTGCATTAGAGTACGTTTAATTTCGAGTTAACAGAAATATATTCAGCATATTGCAATTCTATTGTCATCATTTTTGTTCGATGTACAATCAAATAGTATATAGCACATCACTCGAAAAATTCTTGGGTTTAACTAATAAAACAACAATTTTAGCCAAAATTCATCTCCTTCTGATTCCAAATCTTCTCGATGCCTTTTTTTGTAGAACAATTTGTCTTTGACTTCAAAATACGCCTCATTTTCCGATATCACTTCTTCCCTGGAGCCAAATCTGTTTCCCTGGAGCATGCCTTTCACGTCTGTAAACAGCCAGTAGTCGCTTGCTGCCTGATCTGGAGAATAAGGTGGATGCAGAAGCAATTCGAAGTGTAATTCATGTAGTTTAACCATCGTTGCGATCGACTTGTGACTCGGTGCGTTGTGTTGATGAAAGATTACAATTTTCTTCGTCATTTGTGGCCGTTTCTTAGTGATTTCTTTCTTCAAACGAACTAATAATGCTATATACTATTCGCAATTGATGATTCTTTCTTTCTTAAGCTAATCGATGAACAAAATCTTGCGCGTATCAAAATACGGAGACCAAAAGCTTGCCTGCTGATATTTGCTTCTTCCGTCGCTTTGGGCGGCTTTCATCTGTTGCTGTCCACTCAGCAGACTGCTGATTTGACTCTAAAGTGTAGTGGTAGATCCATGTTTCATCCATGGTCATATAATTTTGCAAAAACTCATTCTTGTTGCGTTAAAACAGTTACAAACAATGCACTGAATCCTCGACGCGTTGTTGTGAGCAAAAGAGGCACCACTTTGAACACAACTTTCTCAGGTTTTCATGCAAAATGGTGAGCACACTGCTTTCTGATATGTTCAACTTCTCTGCTATCTTAATCAACTTCAATTTACGATTAGCCAAAAGGAATTTGTGGATTTTGTTGGTGTTTTCCGGGACAACTGCCGATTTTGGGCGACCTGAGCGTTCATCATCATATGTTTCTCTACGACCGCGTTTAAAGTCAGCATAACACCTTTTAACCGTTGTTTCTAAGAGAGCAGCGTCCGAATAACTCTTATCAAACCACTGCTTTGCTTGATTCTTATTCTTTCTATCAGAAAGTAATGCTTTATCAACACACGAAATTCAGATTTTTCCATTGGTTTGCAAATTAGCTTTACTTAAATATCTGTAATTTGTAAACTAATAATCTGAATGGGCCCGAATTTTGTCAGGTGCCATTTGAAAGTTTTGAACTTCAATCACATCATATGGATTTTTTCTATTAGTGGCGCCATGTATATATATATATATATATATATATATATATATATATATATATATATATGGAGAGAGAGAGAGAGAGAGAGATCCTCGAAAAAATCCAAAAGAGAATCTGTAATGTGATCGATCCCGACTTGGCAGCTCAGATACAGTCACTTTCTCACAGGCGCAATGTTGTTTCCCTGTGTCTCTACTACAAATATTTTCCGGATTCTGCTCCGATGAACTTAGCTCACTGGTGCCCCTATGTATGAATTTATTCGAGCCTCAAGGTTAGCAACTAGGTCTCACCCTTTTATTGTAAAACCAATAAAATGTAAACCCAAATTCTACTTCAAGAACTTCTTCTCTCGCACTTCCCGCCTGTGGACATTCCTTCCATTTACTTGTTTTCCCGACAGCTACAATCTCCAAGAATTTAAATGTAAAATCAATAGTTATCTCCTATCTCACTGACTTGCATCCTCTCTCTCTCTCTCTCTCTCTCTCTCTCTCTCATGCTCTTTCTCCGTCCTTTACACTATCATCAGTATTCTCATCCTTCTCTCACCTACTTCCTGACACCCCGTATAAACTGTCACTCTTTCTCATAACGTTCCTCCTACATAACACCCTGCACACCAGTGGCAGTAAACTGTCTTGCTTGGGGTGATATGATTAATATATATATATATATATATATATATATATGTGTGTGTGTGTGTGTGTGTGTGTGTGTGTGTGTGTGTGTGTGTGTGTGTGTGTGCAGAGATTATTGATAAAATCCTCAGAAGGATGTATTATCGATTATCGATTACGAGATGGCATATCCACTCCAGTCACTTTCCCACAATCGTAACGCGACATCCATGTGATTTTACTGTAAATATTTCTATAGCAGTGGTTCCAATGAACTATTCACCGTAGTATTTAGACTGCATGAATTTAATCTAGATAGTTAACTAGGTTACATCGTGTTATTTTTTTTAAATAGCTCGATATAAAGCTATGTTCCATTTATTACAATCAATGTCTAGATCTAGACGTGTCACTTTTAATTTTGTCTGGGTAAAATCCAAACTCCTGATTAAAATTATTGTCTACTTTTTTAAATAAATCTAAAATCCTAATATGTATCTTACCCAGACAAAATTAAAATGTGACATGTCTGGATCTAAGCCATCGTGCCCTCTTTCATGACCTAAATATTTAAATCTCCATGATTACAAAATTCTAAATTTTGATTGAACCACTTTGACACTGTTAATTGCATTTCCTCCTACTACCACTCCCTAATTTTCTAAATAACCAGAAATTCATCTGATATTTTCAAAAATAAATCGTTTTCACCATTTATTTTAAGATATCATCTGAAAAGGAAAAGTTTTGTTCTGAAACATGTGTGGTACTACATCTTCACGATACCGGGTTGGCCGATGGTTTCGTGATTACCACATGTTCCAGACTGGATGTTCTCTGATCCCTTCCGCGCCCACGTTGTTTCTTAACATCCGCGAAAGGAGGGATAGATACAATGCAGTCGATGGAGTGTTGAATTTGGCGTCGGAGTGGAAGAATAGTTGCCACACCATCAAAGAAATGAAGAAAAGCGTTTGTTATAAACAGTAACAAACATTTATTTACACTGGTATACAATAATTTCTTATCAAGTTAAAACTAACACCGCGAAGTGAGGGGTGAATGTTGTTGACTGGCGGGAAAAGTTTCTTTAACTCGAAGAAATCTTAACTGCAATTAGGCAGTGTCATTGATGGAGTATGCAGTGGCAACGGATTCGTTTCTGGGTAGCGAAGAATGACCGACTCGATTTTTTGCTCTGGATGGTCTCTATTTATGGGCCCGAATCCCGAATAATTGGCTCCTGATTTGTCAGCCAATAGGGATCAACGTCCAATGGCTATCGTCGTAACACCCCGCTCCTGGGTTGCATCCGATTGGTTTAGATAATCAGCCAATTAGTCTCAGTTATCGGGGTGGGCTAACAAGAAGCAGGCCCTGTGGTTGGTTGATCAATGATTTATTGCCTTGTGCCATACTTGCACTCAATCCCCTGGTGAAGCAACCCACCTGTTTGCCACGCTCAAAATATGTTTATATTTTGAAATTGAAGTAATTTTTTGACATGCCATTACACCTGCAGAGTGTTTTGTTTTAGTGACAGTTTATAGGTCAGCCTTCCGCTTGGGTCTAGATATCTTTATACTTAATGACCTCGGTTTACTGCACCTGGTTCTTAAAAAAGTTGAATATCCAGAATGAACTTATTTTCATAATGTTTTAATAAAATAATTATTATAATGATTTAATTAATTATTATTTAATTAATTTTCATTTAATTAATTTCGCCAGTCAACTTTTTGACACTTGAATGAAAGTGTCATACATGAACATTTTTGTGTAATGATATTATGCTTTCATAGACCATTGTATTAACAAAATTACAATATATATATATATATAAATATATATATATATATATATATATATATATTTTAACTAAGTTGTTGAACTGGTAGGTTTATTAACCTTTTGTTAAAGTATATATATATATATATATATCCAGGTAAAGAGGACCCAAGGTTTTTCGATTTTAAGTTCCCTGGCATTTATTTTTTTTATAAAGAATGCTCAATACAATAAATATTGTAGACAATAATATAATCATATAATTATGAATTAAAAGTACACTACGACACAATTATTTCACAACAAACATCCAACATTGCCTGATGACAAGATTCTATCTCAAAACATAGAAATTTCCGTGTCGCAATGTACTTTTGATTCATAATTATATATATATATATATATATATATATATATATATATATGACTATGCTTAACATTTATATTAAATTCAAGATGAGTATATTTGATAGCAGGCTTTGTCGTTCAAAGGAAACAAATTCGTCACCTGATCCGGTTATTTGTGCTGTTTTTAGGAGTACAGAACGCAATAGTGGCAATTAAAGAAATGCTTGATGAAATAAAGCTACCGATTATTTGTCTAGTCTGATCAAATTTGCTTCTTTGTCACCAGAATTGCCGCCATACGATGGCGGGAAAATACAAAAGATGGCGGAAATTAAATGATTAGTCCAGAAGGAGATGACAACATTTTTTAGCCTGAAAAATGAAGAAGCATTGAAGGATCTGAGAAAATAAAACGATAAGGAAAATATGAAGGAAAAAGAAGGAATGGTGGAAGAAGAGGAGGATTGAGAAAATAAGTCGATTGAATAAAAGAATAATAAATAGAATGAATGAGGGAAAGAAATACACAGAAGGAAGAAATATAGTCAAAAAGGGAACGAAAACGTAGTTAAATAGCCTAAAATAGAAAAGAAAGAAAAGGAAAGAAGGTGAAGAATAAAAATGAAGAATTAGCAGAATGAGATAAAGAATCTGAAAAGAAGAAGTAGGAAAGACGAGGAAGAAAAAGAATGTTGAAATATAAGGGTGAAAAAAAAATGAATAAAAAAATATAATGAAAAAAAAATAACCGAAGAAATAAGAATGAAGGAAATCGAAAGAAGGAGAAAAAAAAGACTAGTTAACACGAAGAATTTCAGAAACTAGCGACTGACATGTGTCTCGAAGTCACCAGACATCAAGAAACCTAAGTGGTTTTGCCATGCATAGGAAATGTGTTTCTTCATCTCGACGTTGTGCAATAGTTAGAATCTTGTCTCACTAGATTAATTACGCATGAATAATGAGTTCGATCTTCACTGGGCTTCCCATACTTTTGGCCTTGGGCCACATTTAAGATACGCTTAGAAAAATACCAGAAAACCATCGTTGCAAAATGTTCAGAAGATCAGAACAGTCTTCTACGCTTATACCTTAGCAGAGTGAGCCTCTGCTTTTCAGAAATAGAATGAAAGCGTGACTTCATAATATTATATACAATTGTGACAGAGACACAAGCCCCAGATCAGGTTCTTTCCATAAAGCAAAAACGTTTTTAAATTTAGAAATCCTTGTTCTACGAAGGGAGTTAAAATCAGTTATGAATGACTACTTATAGAGGGAAAAGGGTTCAACCCAACCCCTATAGCCGTGTTTCTCAAGGATACAGTTTAATTTTTTTTTTTAAATCACATTGGCCCAAGCAAGGCATTTTACTGCCACTGTTTTGCAGGTGGTTGCATAGGAGGAAAGTTATGAGAAATAGTAACAGGTTATAGGAGGTGTCAGGAAGTGGGTAAGAGTAGGATGAGAATACTGATGAGAGTGGTGTGGACGGAGAAAGAGCATGAGAGAGAGAGAGAGAGTGGGGTCGCAGGTTAGTGGGATAGGAGATGACTATTGACTTTACATTTAAATTCTTGGAGATTTTAGCTCTCAGGCCATCTATCTATCTATCTATTTTTTTTATAATCATATCGCCCCAAGCAAGGCATTTTATTGCCACTGTTTTGCAGGGGGTTGCATAGGAGGAAAATTATGAGAAAGAGTGACAGGTTATAGGGGATGTCAAGAAGTGGGTAAGAGAAGAATGAGAATGCTGATGAGGGTAGAGTGGACGGAGAAATGATGACTACTTATAGAGTGAAAAGGGTTCAACCCAACCCCTATAGCAGTGTTTCTCAAGGATACAATTTAAATTTATTTTTTTAAATCACATCGGCCAAAGCAAGGCATTTTACTGCCACTGTTTTGTAGGTGGTTGCATAGGAGGAAAGTCATGAGAAAGAGTGACAGGTTATAGGAGGTGTCAGGAAGTGGGTAAGAGTAGGATGAGAATACTGATGAGAGTGGTGTGGACGGAGAAAGAGCACGAGAGAGAGAGAGAGAGAGAGAGAGAGAGTGGGGACGCAGGTTAGTGAGATAGGAGATTACTATTGACTTTACATTTAAATTCTTGGAGATTTTAGCTCTCAGGCCATCTATCTATCTATCTATCTATCTATCTATCTATCTATCTATCTATCTATCTATTTTTTTTATAATCAAATCGCTCCAAGCAAGGCATTTTACTGCCACTGTTTTGCAGGGGGTTGCATAGGAGGAAAATTATGAGAAAGAGTGACAGGTTATAGGGGTGTCAGGAAGCGGGTAAGAGAAGAATGAGAATGCTGATGAGGGTAGAGTGGACGGAGAAATGAGCATGAGAGAGAGGACGCAGGTTAGTGTGATAGGAGATGACTACTGACTTTACATTTAAATTCTTGGAGATTGTAGATGTCGGGGAAGCAAGTAAACGGAAGGGAATTCCACAGGCAAAAAAAAAAAAAAAATCGAGAAAAGAAGCTACTGGAGTAAAATTTGCGTTTACATCTTATTGGTTTCACAGTAAAAGGGTGGGACCTAATTGCTAATCGTGTGTCTCGAGTAAATTCATATGTGAGAATTTGGATAAAAAAATTGATAAATCTAATGTTACTTTGCAAGACACACTTTGGGAATAAAGAGAAGCTGCTTGGCAGGAGATACCATTAGATACACTGAAGAAGCTTGTGACGTCAATGCCTGACAGAATGAGAGTGTGATCAAGACAAAAGACTATGATACTAAATTATGAATGCATTTTGTAACAAGTAATTTTTTCTTGTTAAAGCATTTGTTGAGTAAATCAAATAAAATTACTTTAATTAAATAGTTTATTTTCTCTCAATATTCCTCATAAAAGATAAAATAATTCTTGTCGTCATACTTTTGCACAGTAATATATATATAGCGTAGTGGTTATTGACAGGCAAAGTGAAGATGGGCGAGCTAAGTTCAAATTACAGCCAATTCCTTTGTTTTCACTTTACCATAAAATTTTGAAAGCTATGAATCAATCAAGGGATTAATACCTTTCCCAAGGGTATTTGTGCGTAAGTGAATACATAGAATTCAACTGGAATTTGGAATTCGAACTCGGCTCTCCGAATTCTCGTTCCGAGTCGATATCCACTACACCATAATGCACATCCACCTTCTGGAATACATAATTAAATAGATTGGAGAATTTGGCACTCACAGGACATTGAAAGCCGGAAGGACTGAGAAAAACAGCAAGTAACTTTCTTGACGAATTTCGTGAATGGCTGTCATAAGTGGAAGTGATAGTTAGGGGCCAAGCATTAATTCGACCAAAAACGGGTAGAAAAATGTTGGAAAATGTAGAGGAAAATGTGGAGGGCCATAACCAGAAGAGAAAGAAGAAATTAATAGAAAAGTATTTACCCTCTAGGGCCATTCGTATCATATTTGATACAGTATTTCCCTATAAGGAAACATTTGGTATTTCCCTATAAGGAAACATTTGGTATTCATTGACTGAACAGTCAGTACTGCTTTCATTTGAAATTTATAAAATATTTCTCTTAAAAAATTTTTCAGGAAAATATTTCTTTCAAGGCTTGTTTTCATACTGTATCAAATATGATACGAATGGCCCTAGAGGGTTAATAACCTAAGAGTTAAACGCAACTTCGTTTTGCAAAAGGCTACAGCAAAAGAGCCAGAAGCAAAGGTTGCTCTCTGGATTTGTGAATTTCTGTAGAATTTGTTTTCATATTGATATTCATTAAGCTTATAAAAGTAAAAAAAAAAGCAATCATGTTTTACACGCTGACGTGTATCGATTTGTGTTATTATCTTTCATACAAATGGACGTTTTATTAATACAATGAACGTTGATTTTTTTTTTCAACTAAAATCATAAACTGTGTAATAAAAAGGCAAATTTATTCCCAGGGAAAATAGGCAAATTAACATCGCTCATTTGTTATCACTCGTTCTCTCTTTGCTTCTATCCCTGCTTTTTTTGTTCTTTTTAACCTTTTAGCGAATGACAAGCAAGCATCATTTTTCTTTTTGTGATAAAATCCATTCTGGTGAAAATTCTCGAACTGTTCGGTAGTATATTTTTCATGTTTCGAATTCATGACATTCTGAATTTTTTTTACCTTCTTCAGACAAAAGCAATTGGTTTTTGCTAACATTGAATAATGGTTCCTGGGCATGACGGTAAAAAGCATCCAACAGCAAGGCCTCTGATTGAGAGGTTGTGAGGAGCATGGAACCACCTCTTAATTACTGTTATTCCCAGGTCCACCCTGACCCGGAGTGTTAGCACCTGTTAGGGTCCCAGGTATGGGCAAATAGTTAACAACCAATCTGAGGTCAAAACATTATGAAAGTATAAAAAATAGACTTTTATAAAGAAATATACATTTTTGAAGGAAAAAATTATTACTAGCAATACATTTTCAATCACAAAACTAGAAGACATCTTCAATTTTTTTTAAAATAACAAAACAAAATAAAAACTTTTTCATCCAAATCCGAGTACTTCAACTTCTCACTATAACAAAACATTAAAAAATACCTTAAAACTCCATCTTTTTAGCATTAGATAACCCACAGAGGTGTTGATATGCCGTTAAAAAAAACTCAAATTCAAACTCAAACATTAAATAATTTTTCGTTTAAGTGAGTCGGCTAGATATTTTCGTAGTAACTAGCAAATGTAATTCATATGAAAACTAATTTAGAGGGTGACAAGGAAGAAATTATATCACCAATCTATTTAATACCTTTAGACAATGCTCAGAATGTATGGATGTGAAAAGATGGGCACTGATCACTGAAGCATTACATTACAGTATTCTAAATGAATCTGCTAATATGAAACGGCGTTCTGGATTCTCCTACCGATGCCAATGTACAGAGGATGAAGAAGGTTATGCCGAAGACAGGCTTTTAGAGTTGGGAAATTAATGATCATGAACAAAGAAACAACTTCCTCTATAGCAGTGGTTCCCAAACATTTTTCTGTCATTTACTCTACACCCAGTTGAACCATCCAGATTTCTCCTTTCATGTGTATAAGAGAAAGAGCAATTAAAACACACTGAGACTATTTACTAATTTATTTTTCAAATGTACAAATATACTAAAAAAGTTATAGTTACAGAGTTAAGTGGATAGAGATCAGTTAGTAACAACTAAGCATAAGCATAGAGAGTAGTTAGTAACAAATTAAAAGGACTTTTGTTTGCTCTTCTACTTCAGAATTCAATTAGTGAGAAAGGTGATGCTGCTTCTTGTGCACCAGTGTATCACTATCAGGGTTAGTTTTTGGCAAGCGCGCAACGTATGAGATTTGTTTATTCCGGAGGTAGTGTAATTATTTCCATCCTGATAGCTTCAGATTCCCCCCCACACACACACACACCAGGGGGAAATTTTCCCCAGTTTGGGAGTCGCTGCTCTATAGAGTATTCCAAGAAGTAGGACATTAGGGTAAACCTTAAAAAATAGATACTCAATGATCTGAAATTCGAATGAATCTAATGATGGCGCGTACTTTGAATTCCTTAAAAAGAAGTCGAAACGGAAATGATATATACTAAGCAGTTCAAATAGTGTATAGAACAGTTACAACTCATTTAGCACAGGAGATGATGAAACTGTACATAGAATTAGTTGTGCTATCACCAATCTATTTAATACCGTTTAGACAATACTCAGAATGTACAGATGTGAAAAGATGGGCACTGACCACTGAAGCATTACATTACCGTATTCGAAATGAATTTGCGGTAATTTTTTTTGTTCCCCGAAGGCCTTTACCCCTTCAAATCTTTCAAAACCATACCTATTTCCGTGCAAATGTATATGCTGAACGCAATTCGATAATTGTCTATTGAAAAAACCTTCCTTTTATTCATATCGTCCAGAAATGTATCAGACTATATCTCACCCCTTACCACTTTTCTTATATTTGATTCACCGCTGAATGACATGAAGCGTAGGATACTTATTCTGGCCGATTTACTCCCGCTGAACAGTTAGTCCACGATTTGTTTGGTTTCGGAACTCATTTTCAGCGTACTAATTAGAAAAAGGAAGTAAAAAGAAGCGAAAATTCGTAAATCTACGGGTGAATTCAGCCTGCAGTGAATAACATTTTTGAACCGTGGTTACGGGGTAAGATAAACAGCGACAATAAGTTCCATATTTTTCTGCTCGATAAAATGAAAAAAAGGTAGGTTTCTTCAATAAACAATTACCGATTTGCGTTCAGCATATACATTTGCACGGAAATAGGTATATTTTTGAAAGATTTGACGGGGTGAAGGCCTTCTGGGAACAAAACGAAAATTTACCGAATCTGCTAATATGAAACGGCGTTCTTGATTCTCCTACCGAAGCCAATGTACAGAGGATGAGGAAGGCTATGCCGAAGTCATAGGCTTTTAGAGTTGGGAAATCAGTGACCTTGAACAAAGAATCAACATCCTCTAAAGAGTATTCCAAGAAGTAGGAGTCAGGGTAAACCTTAAAAAATTAGAACTCATTGATCTGAAATTCGAATGAATCCAGTGATGGCACGTACCTTGAATCCCTTAAAAAAAGTTAGAAAGAAACTGATAAATACTAAACAGTTCAAATGATACATAGAAGAGTTACAACTCATTTAGCACAGAAGATAAGGTTGGTTGGTTGTTTTGTTTTTATGGCAAATCAACCTCGGCGTGTCATTTATTGCCAACTAAACTTTATTTATTTATTGCTGGTGAGACCTTTTTCTTTCAACAATTTATTGTTGTTTTTTTATATAAGTTTTGTGTCTAGTAATACATTTTTCATTTCGAGTATCAAGATTCATTGAGATTTGTTTTTAAGGGCAGGGTCTCCAAGTCCTACTCTTGCTATTTAACCCATAACTGGATGGAATGGACGGATTAATACCTTTCCCAAGAGTACCGGTGCTTTAAGGGAATGCAGGGCATTCAACTGGAATTCGAACTCGGCTCACCGATTACAATTTCCGAGCCGATATCCACTGCACCACAACGCACATCCGTCATTATACGCTTACAGAACCTGGTATTCCCAAGCGGTCACCCATCTAAGTACTGACCATCTCCACGTTGCTTAAATTCGGTGTATTCAACGTGATATGGCTGTAAGCCTAGAAGATAGGGAAACTGTACATAGAATTAGCTGTGCTATGGATTTTTTCACTCGACAACTGAAGCTGGTTTAAAAGCAAAACATCAAGTCACTTTCTTAAATAGCCTCGTTAGAAACTTCCATATAAATTTCATGTATGGCTGAGAAATATCTAAAATGTTGACTGCTTTCTCGTGTAAAAGTTTTACCTTTTCTGTTTAATATTCGGAGGAGCCCTTTTATTCCTACTTCTTTATGGGCTTTGTCCACCCAAGAAGTAGACGATCATGGCTCTCCACAACTTCCTGTCCCTTGAAACATCTTTATGTTAATTTTCCTAAGCGCTGCTCCGCCATTTGTTCAGTCAAGCAGAATATGTTATGTCTTGCTTTCCTCCGACCCACTTGCCTTAAATCTGTCCCGTGAGTATCAGATTTTCCAAGCCTTCACCCCATCTTCATCATGTGCCCAAGGAACTTCAACTATCTCTTCCTGATGTTATGTCCCAGTCTGGGAACCTCGAGGTGATGTAATGGTTAACAAGCTTGTTTCGCTAGAATCATTACAAACGAGTAGTGAGTCTGGCCCTCACTGGGTGCTCTACACTTTCGGCCTTGGGACAAATCTAAGATGCACTTAGAAAATTACTATTTATAGATTGTATAACTGTCGAATTTTTTACGAAGATTAATGGTTAGTAAGCTTGTCTTGCTAGAATCATTACAATTGAGTAGTGAGTCCGGCCCTCACTAGGCGCTCTATACTTTTGGCCTTGTGCCGCATCTAAGCGGCGCTTAGAAAATCAATGTTACGTCCAAGTCTCGTTTTTGTTTCCATTTTCTCCAAAACTTCGTTGTTGTTCCGGTGTTCAGTGCATGGTAGCCCGAACATACTTAGATAGAAGCACATTTCATTTGCTTCAAGTTTTCTCTTCACCTTTGCGGAGATCATCACTCACTGCCATAGAGGAGGACAGATGTCACGTCGCAATTTACTCTTCTTTTATTGTTTCTTTAGATATTTTTCTATTTCTTCTTACTCTGCTTAGCTTTTGGAATGCTTCCTTGGCTATCTCAATACATCTTCGAAGTTCGGTGTCACTTTCTATCCTCTGATAAAACTCTTTTTAGATATTTAAATTTCCGTAAGATTTGGATTATGATATCTCCATTTTGCAGTTCGGAATTTCGGCTCATTCATTTTTTAAGAATCACGCATTCTGTATTTTCTTTCTTTTTATTCAGTTTATCTTTAGTCCTTTCTTCTCGTTTTCTTTCACTGCATTCTGTAGGTGCGTTTGTAGTTTCCTTTCTGTGTGTTCGATCCAACACAGTGTCATCTGCATACGGTATGTTCTTAATATTGTAGCCGCCAATAATGAATCTTAGTAGGACTTCTAATTCTCTTAGAATCGTTTCACTGTATAGTTTGAATAAGTCCGGCGAAACGACACATCTTTGTCTTACATCTCTTTATTTTTGTATAGTAAAATTAATGTATGTTTCTGTAGCCCATGAACTCAGCGCAATGATTAGCAGACTTGGCTCGTAGCTCTATTTGTAAACATGGCTTTATCCAAGGTTAAACTAAGTTACTATGTTCACTAACATACTAATTAATAATTTCCGTCTGAATTTCTGGGATGAGGAGTTTACATTATTTTATCACGGATTGCATTATAAATAATTCTAATTAATGTTATATTTTTTATTGCCCACCTCTCGGACGTTCATCAGGTAATAACATCCCTTGATCTTATTGAAAATATTTTTATTCTTATGTTGCTTATTTTTGTCATCTTTAAGATCGAAAAAAAAAAAAAGCTTAAATTTTCAGATAGTACTAATTAAAGTATATTCAGTATTTCCCCTATATCAAGAAGGGAACGGCTACTATAATCTGTACAGTAGTATCCAAAGAAATCAGATGCTTGTTGAGGATTTCGGGAATGGGAACCGCACAAAATAAAAGAACAATCAGAATTGGAGATAGAAAAATAAGTATACTAAACTAAAGGTACAAACTTCAACGTAGGTTAGTAATCCAGGAATACAGTTAGTACGAAGTATATATACAAGTCTCTTAAGTGAAGCCGTATGAGAAATAATATGTCCACGTCGCAAGCTGACGGGTGCTGTGGATCTTCTGGCTGAGTGGAGCTCAGAGCTACTATGAAGTAATGACGCTGTATTCTCCGTGAAACCTCGGTATCTGTCGGTATCGTTCGAACTCTGTATCTGTCGTAGCAGAAGTATATGTATACTCAAGTCGAGTCCATTATCATGGAAAAAGGGGAGACCTCGCAACAATAATGCTTGAAAATTTTAACGGCCTCCATTCTAACCGAAGTACCGGATAATGAGACCAATATCAAGTGGTAAATTTGCAACATCAAATAGAAAATGCAACTTTGGATCGATTGACGTACTGTGTTGATATACAGATGCTCCACATTATAAAATGATGTTTCACTCCATTTTGAATTTGAGTTTGAATTTTGTTTAACGGCATATCAATCTCTGTGGGTTATTTAATGCCAAAATGGTGGGGGTTAAGGTATTTTTTTAATGTTCGGTTATAATGAGCAGGTTGATTTAGACAGATGTTGATGTAATATTTTTTAAATTTTAATTTTAGAAAACTGAAAATCTCTTTTAGTTTCGTATTCAACAATGTCCTCAAAAAAGTATTATGGTAATAATTTTTGTTTTATTCAAAAACGTATTGTGGCAATAACCTTTTTCCTTCAAAAAAGTATCATGGCAACAATCCTTCTTCCTTCAAAAACGTATTATGGCAATAATTTTTTTCCTTCAAAAACGTATTATAGCAATATATTTTTTCAAAAATGTATTATGGCAATAAAGTTTTTCCTTCAAAGCTGTCTTGTTGGTAATATTTTTCTTTCAAAAATTTCTTGTTGGTAATATTTTTCTTTTAAAAAAGTGGGGTTTTAATGTATTTTTTTAATGTTCGGTTATAGTGAGAAGATTGAGTTTTTTGTTTTGTTTTTATCCTTTTTTATTTTAGAAAACTGAAAATGTCTTCTAGTTTTGCATTCAAAAATATTTTGCTGGGAATATTTTTTTTCCTTCAAAAGTGTGTTATGGTAATAATTTTTTCTTCAAAAATGTATTGTTGGTAATATAAAAATCTATTTTTATGTAAATATTTCAATAAAAGTGTATTTTTATACTTTCATGGTGTTTTAACCGCAGTTTGGTGGTTAAATATTTGCCCATAGCTGCGACCCTAACAGGTGTTACCACTCCGGGTCAGAGTGGACCTAGGAACGACAGTAATTAAAAGCTGGTTCCATGCTCCACACAACCTCCCAATCAGTGGCCTTGCTGTTGGATGCTTTTTACCCTCATGCCCAGGACCTTCCCATTTTGAATTTATTGTAGAATTAAAAATAATTGCCAGAAATCAATCTGTACAAAGTAGATAGTTATTTTCAGGAGAATTTGTTGTATGGCAACGATGTGGCTCAAGCTCACAGGGTCTAGAAACATGCCATTTGTGGTCGAAGCCATTTTTTTCACTCCATGTACTAGGTAGAATGTACGCTGTGGTAGAGTGGATATCGGCTCGGACCGAGAAATTTGGAGAGCCGAGTTCGAATTCCAGTTGAATTCGTTGCATTCACTTACGCGCAAATACCTTTGGAAAAGATATTAATCCGTCTCTTCTCTTTACCTATAGGTTAAATAACAGAATAATTTTGGGTTCTGTAGCCCTGCTTGGCAACCAGTCTACCACAGTAAGTAATGGCAACCTACTGCGGAAAAATCTACCTAGTCAGTTGTGTATCTTTCGAGACATGATCACCCAAGCGTGTATAAAGTATAGCTCTTAACTGACTGCGTAGGTAGAAGCTGAGAAAAAAGCCGAAGCACATTTTCAGAACTGAACAGTCAAATTCTAGTAATGGTGTAAGTCAAAGTTTTACAAATAGACATAATGACTGGAGATGGAACTAAACTCAGTTATATTTTTATGTGTGGTTACTAACCATATGCTTGAGAAAACTCTTCTCAACAAAAAACTACTTTCTAAAATACTAATGTAGTATATAATTTTTCTTGACATTTGGAGAGAGTATTTGTCTATAATAATAAAAATATTTTACAACATATATTGGTTATCCGACAATATTACTCTCAGAAAGCTTGGCCTCTCATATGTTTGAAAAAAGTACGATTTATAAACATTTAACAAAAATCATAGAAACCATTAAGATTTCATTCCGATTTTGGTCGATAATGAAAGCGGAAAAAAGTGTTTTTCAATCTAATCATGTACACCTTAAAATGTGCACCTTAGATGTTCGTTGTGGTGCAATGGATAGCGACTAGAAACGACAAATCGGATAGCCGAGTTCGAATTCCAGTTGAATTCTTTGCATTCACTTGCGCGCAAATACCCTTTGGAAAGGTATTAATACGTCTCTTCCTTCCAGTTATGGGTTAAATAACAGGACGGATTGGGTCCTATCGTATTGGTCGGCAACCAGTCTACCACAGAACGTAATGTCAACCTAGTGGGGGATAAACTTCTGCCCAGTCAGTCATGTCTCTTTCGAGACATGATCGCCCAAGAGTGTTTCACTTATGGTACTTAACTGACTGAGTGAATATAATAGTTGGAAACATAATACAATTTTCTAATGGGTATAAAGTGGGGGATCTTTTTTCTATTGTTATGAATAAATGATCCCCCACTAATTATACTTAACATAATAATGTAATATAATCCATCTCTTCTCCCTCCAGCTATGAGTTAAATAGCTGGACAGATTGGGTTCTATAGCCTTGGCTGGCAACCAGTCTACCTCAAAAAGCAATGGCAACCTACTACTGGATAATTTTCTGCCCAGTCAGTCATGTCACTTTTGAGACATGGTCACCCAAAGCGTGTATCACGTATGGCATTTAACTGACTGAATGAAAAAGAAGTGGTTGGAGAATCTGATACTTACAGGACAGATACAATAATAGAGAGACAGGGCAAATCAACACATTATATACTTGATGGGCTTGAGCAAATGGATGGCAGAGCAGGGTTTAGGAGGTGTAACAAGATGTGTTTTAAGAACTACAATGGTAGGGAGATGCGAAGGCCTTAATCGCCAACGCCCTGAAAGGACACGGCACATAGAAAAAGAATTTAAATTATATGCTATCCTAAATATTAACGAACGTGCCGCTTTTAATTGTGGGATGCCAGTCTACCGCAGAAAGCAATGGAAACCTACTACGGGATAATCTTCTGTCTAGTTAGTCATGTCTCGAAAGAGACATGATCGTCCAAAGCGTGTGTCATGTATGGCATTTAACTGACAGACTGAATATAATAGTTGGAATGATGATTAAGTTTTCTACGCCTCATAAAGTGGGGGATCGGTTTTCTATTGTTATAAATTAATAAACTGGACCCCCACTAATTACTACGTAATAATATAATACATCGCTTCTCCCTCTAGCTATAAGTCAAATAATAGGACAGATTGGGTTCTATAGCCTTGACTGGCAACCAGTCTACCACAGAAAGTAATGACTACCTACTGCGGGATAATCTTCTGCCCAGTCAGTCATGTTTCTTTCGAGACATGATCTCTCAAAGCGTGTATCACGTATGGCACTTAACTGACTGACACCTTAAAATGTCTTTGAATTGTAAAGTCCTTTTAGCCACAAGATGCGAAAAACCTATTCTAGAATCACCTTTCATTTCAAGCATTAGAGATTTAAGAATATATGCTTTATACTGTCTTCCGACTTTTTAATTTCTATTTTTGAAAACGAACAAAGAAGCTATTCGAAAGGCACCATTGCAAAAGTTACATTACATGTTTCCCCTTGACATCAAATGACATATGCGACACCAGCTTGAAAAAACATTCATTAAGAACATACTTGTGCAAGTTAACTGTAACAAAACAAATAATCTCTTCCTAGGATCTTTCATACTTTCCATGCTCACGCATACGTCATCTCTTGGCGTTATTTTTCTCTTCCGACTGCATTTTCTTTCACCTTTTGGTTTAATGATTTCAGTTTGTTTCTTCGCGTTGATGGCACGACTGACAGTAGAAAAGCTGACACCCTCAATATCCGCAAACTCTCTGTAAGGATTACCTGTGACTTCGTGCAGCGTTACAATTTTGTACTTATCCTTGAAGTAACCTCCGTCGCAGACGATAGCCGTAGGACAACTAATCGACAGCCGAGTCAATAGTATTGGGCGTAATAAAAATCTGATCCAATCATGGATGAAGCAATATTTTTCAAGACCAAGCAAATGTTATGATATATCTCAAAAATAGATTCCTATTACTGCACAACACTGCAAATGAACTAATTAAAAAAAAAAAAAAAAAAGAAATCGATTACACCCTGTCACTTCAGTGGATCTAAAAGTGACTGTATGTTGAACGAAAGAAAATTAAAGCAGTTGTTTTAATTGATTTCCACAAAGGTTTAACATATTTTGTATTGAATATTGTTGTCATTTCTGGTCTGGAGTTCCTGCTTTATATTTAGAGATTCTTGATAAAATACAAAGCCAAATCATGTTATTTCTTCTGAACTTTCATTTTGGTTTCACTTACATTCGCACCATCGTAACATCGTTTCCCAAGTGTCTTTTCTATAAACATTTTCATAGTATTTGTTCTGATCAGTTTTCATTGAGTGAATCTAGGCAGTTTCAAGCTTCACCACTAATTCATCACAGACAATCGCTCCTACCCAAAATTAACATGAATTAGGCTAGTGTCCCTGAAAGCAAAACACTGCACCTCCTCGGCTTAACTCTCACAACAGACCTCAAGTGGAATAACTATATAGAATCCATAGCTACATCCGCTGTTAACTAAGTCGGTTCTCTCTGTAGGGCCAGGAAGTTTTTACCGCCTGAAACAATCCTGCACATATATAAATCTATCATCCACCCGTGCATCGAGCACTGCTGCCATATCTGGTCAGTTGCTCCTGCTATCCACTTAGGTGTCCACGACCAAATCTAACGGAGAATCTGTAATGCGATCATTTCCGACTTGGCAGCTCGGATATAGTCATTTTCTCACCGGCGCAATATGGCTTCCCTGTGTCTCTGCTACAAATATTTTCACGGCTTCTGCTCCGATGAACTTAGCTCACTGGTGCCCCCTATATATAAATTTACTCGAGCCACAAGATTGGCAACTAAGTCCCACCCTTTTACTGCGAAACCAATAAATTGAAAACGCACATTCTACTCCCAGAGCTTTTCTCGCACCTCTCGCCTGTGGAATTCCCTTCCTTTTACTTGCTACCCCGACAGCTATAATCTCCAAGAATAGGAATGTAAAGTCAATATTCATCTGCTATTATACTGACTTGCATCCTCTCTCTCTCTCTCTCTCTCTCTCTCTCTCTCTCTCTCTCTCTCATGCTCCTTTCTCCGTACACTCCACTCTCATCAGTATTCTCATCCTTCTCTTACCCACTTCCTGACACCCCCTATAAGCTGTCACTCTTTCTCATATTTTCCTCCTATGTAACCCCTTGCAAAACAGTGGCAGTAAAATGCCTTGCTTGAGGCGATATGATTATAAAAAAATATAAAACAAAAAACAGTCGGAGATGATGGAAAAGATATGCGAGGGGGAATAATCTGAGACCACCTGTTCTTAGGAATAAGAAACAAAAATTTTCTAGTGAGCAATATCTTTTTTTTTTATTAATCAGTTCTATTCGATAAAAAATGTGAGGAAAATAATTTGTTAATGTTTCTCAGTCACGTGTATGATAAAAAATAAATTCTATTGAAGACTATGAATCAGAAGACAAAAGTGTGTACCTTCCTGGAATGGTTCCCCGACTTGATATACTTGTTGGAAAGAACGAAGCTCATCCATTTCATCGAATGTGTAACAATTGCCAGTTATCTATTTTATGATGTCCATAAATGTCATGCGTCCCTCTAAATCGGTCTCCAGGCATACTTTACTTGTAAAAAGCCGATATTATAAATTTTAGTAAATCTATTGAATGTATTTCTGAACAAATAAAATTCATCCCTGATGTATTTTATGGTATCAATACATTTTGTTCCAAATTCATCTCAAAGAGAAAGCCACAACAGTCGCGTAGGACAAAATGTTATGCGGGAAAAAAGTTTGATAAATCCTAGTTTAATAAATTATATTGTTAATATCTGATATGTCCCGGAAAGGACATATGTATTATTCGAAGTGGCTAAGCGGTTTTGGCAAATGTAACCGGGTAGGACAATCTAGCAAGTAGCAGTAATGGACCGGTACTCGTCGTAGTCGTATGCAATATGCTGAGACGTAGGCTTATGCAATAGCCGTAGACCTATAGCCGTAGACCTATCGGCCTCGCCTTAGTCTGTATTTATGGCTGACTCCAGTCAATCATATTACTGTGAGAGGGAACCAAGGTGTATGTATATTCATTACATCAATATCACTTGTTTATTGTTATTTATTTTTTAAACAAAATCGTATTGCTTTCATATAACGGATCTTTCAAAATGCTTATATTTTCAATTTAAAGATTTAAATATAGAAGATGAGGGACATACAATCAAACCAGAAAATGAAGAAAAGATGATGAGCATGTATTGTAAAATTAATTTATCAGGGTAGGAAGAAAAAAAGAAAGAAAGAAAGATATACATGATTTCTATTTCCGGATAACTGTCCTCCTCTCCCTGAATGTGAATTAAAAAAACAAAAAAAAACAAAAAAAAAACAAAAAAAAAAACAAGCACTCTTCTATATTAAAATGACGTTATCAAAGTGACAAGCTTATTTGTAAATAAGGTCATTTTTAATTTCATAAGGTAGAAACGTAAGGATGTGCGTTGTGGTGCAATGGATATCGGCTCTGAACGAGAAACCGGGGAGCCGAGTTCAAATACCAGTTGAATTCATTGCATTCACTTACGAACAAATATCCTTGGGAAAGGTATTAATCCGTCTCTTCCCTCCATTTATGGGTTAAATAACAGGACAAACTGGCTTCTATAGCCGTGGCTGGCAACCAGTGTACTGCAGAAAGCAATGGCAACCTACTGCGGGATAATCTTCTGCCTTGCCAGTCATGTCTCTTTTCGAAACATGATTGCCCAAACTGACTGAACACCAGTGGCTATTCCCGTTATTGCAATCTGACTTTTACGAGTGTCGTTCCTAAAGTAGTAGCTCTTGGTTTATTATGTTGATCTAAGAAATCGGACGTGAATGATGATATTGAATCTTTGTGCCAATTAACACTACAGTTTTACTTTCTTCCAAGTAAAAGTAGAATATCTTCTAAAATGAGTTAATCTAAGAATTTCTCTTTCAAAAACAAACATAAATTGACAATTATGGACGCTTGCTGGACATTTTTGGAAACTGAAAGTTGAATGTAATCACAGGATTTTGCAACTACGGCACACAGCGATGCATATCCATTGGTGCTGAATACAGGAAAAAAAAATCTTGCTTTACCCAGCAATACTATTGTGTTTACTGTGCCTGTCGTCTTTTTTTTTTTTTTGTGGAAATGAACCGAATGCATTACTTTCGGAGCATCTTGCCTGTTTAAAACTTTCTCTAATCACGACAATTGTTTTAGCCTCCAGTCAGAACGCGTCCAGATTTCGAAGAATACATAGGATAGACAAAAATCATAAAAGATAAGTAGATTAATCATATAAATAATTATAATGGTGATTAAAACAAAAAAACAAAAAACAGGTATAATGAAAGAGACAAGTGAAAAGTACTACAGTAGTGAGGAATACAAAAAGCATATAAAAAGATATTGGAAAGAGAAAAATATTAAATAATGCGGAAATCACTTATTGCTCCTTCCTTCTCCAAACTCGATCGAGAAAAAGAAAATATAGTGGAAGGCAACTCTATCTATGAAAAGATAAAGAAAGAAAATACACACGTGTCGATAATATATTGACAAATTTATTCCTATCATTCAACCACGGCTGTGGTTTAAATATATTCTGAAGTCCGACATTGAGTGAATCTAGGCAGCTTTTAAGCTTCCCCGTTAATTAAGTTCTTAACCAAATTTTAAGCAGTTTACAGAGTAAGAGAAGACTTAGCTACATTTTGAAAAAAAACAAACGTTTGGATTTTAGTTCAGAAGAATAAGGTTACATCAAAATATTTGATATCCAACAAGGGAGACTAACTACATAAGTACATAAGTGAGTGAGTAACTTCTAATAATAAATTTAATATTATTTATAACTTTTTTCTGTTTAATATTTTGCATGCGGTTTTCAACATTTAAATTCTGATAATATCTTTTATCATTTCTGTCACTCAAATTTAGCTTATCATTTTATCAGAATTGATTATCAGAATTAATTATAAATAATCATTTTTTTTATTTTTTCTTTATTCAAATACATATAATTTTTTTTCTTTTTAATATTTTTGAATGCGGTTTTCAGCATTAAATTTATATTAAATTAATATCAATTCCTAGTAAAATCATGGATTACATAGAAAATTGCTCGCATGAAAATAAATATTCTTAAGATTATATTAAACCTGGAAACGAACAGGACAAGTTATTTATTAAACCTGGAAAAGAGATCCAGTGAAATAAAAAATAAGAAATTTCTTACTTAAATATTGCAGCTAAAAATAAAACTCGAATGCAAGTAATAATTTTTGATTTTTTAATTCACTAGAATATCTTGTCCTTTACTTTTCCAGGTTTAATAACTTGTCCTGTTCTTTTCCAGGTTTAATATAATGTGAAGAATATTACTTTTCATTCAAGCATATTTCCATGTAATAGAGACATCAGATTATGGCTTAAACGATCATTTTGTTAGCATAAGAACGTTTGTGGTTTAATATGTCTAAAAGTAAATAATTTAATCTTGTTGGCATTTGTATTTCGTACAAAACCTAGCTCCAAAATTGAGATTTCGCTCGCATTTCTTTAAATTTTTGTCATAGACACACTGAATAGTCTTTCGACATGATAATTAAATCGTGACAGCAGATGAAACTTATTGTTTACTGTGTAAGGGTAAGTTTTTCAATTCCAGATCAAAATGAGAAAAAAAAACATGGAGGCTCTTTTAAAAATTCCATTGTACTACTAAAACGTTCCACTGCTGCGTAACTATAAAATTATCTGTCTCAGTCTTTCATATCTATCTATCTATCTATCTATCTATCTATCTATCTATCTATCTATCTTATTCTGTTCATTATCTATCTATCTATCTATCTATCTATCTATCTATCTATCTATCTATCTATCTATCTATCTATTCTTGTTCATTATCTATCTATCTATCTTATTCTGTTCATTATCTATCTATCTATCTATCTATCTATCTATCTATCTATCTATCTATCTATCTTATTCTTGTTCATTATCTATTATCTATCTTATTCTATTATCTTATTCTATTCTATTCTATCTATCTATCTATCTATCTATCTATCTATCTATCTATTTTATTCTGTTCATTATCTATCTATCTATCTATCTATCTATCTATCTATCTATCTATCTATCTATCTATCTATCTTATTCTGTTCGTTATCTATCTATCTATCTATCTATCTATTTATCTATGTACCTTCACTAATTTTCGATAACTAACTTTTAAACTAAATTTTTTAAAACAAAAAAAATTCTTGAATCATTTATTTTAACTTTAATTGAAAGCTAAATGATTATATTTACTATCTCCAGTTAGCAAAATACTCTGCTGGATTTCGAACAGAAATGATATTGATTGGAATCTTAAATTTTACAATTTTTTTAATCTTTCAGTTTTGCGGTCATTTTTGAGCGATCGATAAATTTGTAAACAAAAGTTAAGTCTCAGGTTTAAAAATCTTGCAAAAAATATACATTTGTGAAATATTTTTTTGTGGGAGAAATAGCCAAATTTAATGTTAAATTAATCCGATTTACACAAGTACTACTTATTTATAGCTTAAAATTTAAAATAAAACTATTTCTTAAACACAGATTTGAACCTTCTAACCTTTCCACCGTATTTCAAATGCGTTGACAGGTTAACATGCGAGATAAGATAAGTGTATGGTGATCTCAAGTGACAAAATTGTACAATGTTTTTTCCTAGGAGGAGAAGAAACCCTAAAACACATGAGCTTTCAATGTATGCATAGAAATTACTATACAAAAATATTGATAAAATATTTCATTTTTATTAGGTTTGGGATCTTTTTTTATTCATACTATGCTGTTTTTCATGTTTATTTTTATTTTTGTTTTTTCACGTGTTTAGACGAACTCCAAGCTGACGGTGAAGACAAAGATGGCAGTGTACAACGACTGTGTCAGCAGTACACTGATATATGGCAATGAGACATGGACCACATATGCCAGGCAAGAAAGGCGTCTGAACACCGTCCACATGAGAAGTATCCGACGTATATTGGGAATCTCATCGCAAGACAAGGTACACAACACTGAGGTCCTGTCTCGAGCCGGCCTGCGTATCATGTTCACACTCCTTAAACAGCGAAGACTCCGCTGGCTAAGCCATGTCCCCCGCATGCCAGACGGTCGCATTCCAAAAGACCACCTGTATGGAGAGCTGGCCACTGGAAGAAGACCCACTGGGCAGCCACAACTGCGGTATCGTGACATCATAAAATATGAATGCTGTGGGCATCAACACGAAGTCATGGGAGAGCGTAGCAGTCAACCGGTTCAAATAGAGAGGAACCCTGGCCCAACAACATAAATAAAGAGAGGAGCAACTAACACAAGTCGTCGGGTTCGCAAGAAGCAAAATGACAGCTTTGACAGACCATAAACAAAACATAAATGCAGCCCCTGCAACAAAGACTGTCACTCTCGCATCGATTTCTACAGTCGCAGACGTCGATGCTCTAGCCAAGCAGACAACTAGGATGCTACCCATGGCCGACAGGGGCCTATTAATATGCTGTTTTTTCAGTGATTTAGTGGTGATACATCTATCTATCTATCTATCTATCTATCTATCTATCTATCTTGGACCTGGTTAAAGGTCCGGTAAGAATAACGCAGAAACAACCAAATATGAAAATACGAATATATATTAAATACGGAAAGAATACAATACTTGGTTAGTAGAAAAGATAATACGAGTTAATGTGGAATACTATAATTCAACCCTCGGCTTTAGAACTGGACTTGTAATGGTCGTTAAGGTAGCACTGTTGGTAGACCGACTCTTGGCTGATTTCGGGCCGCTCTGAGGGCGCTCTCCTCAGGCTACTCACGCTCACCTGATACAATGTTGCCAATTATCTCTGCATATTAATGGCAGAATCTGCTTTTCTGGTAAACAAATATTTCGTATGTATCTAGTGAGCAAGAATTTGGTATTGTGCAGCAAGTATATGATCTTAAATTTCAACGTTTAAACCAGCACCAAGCAAACACTGATGGGGATGGGTTTTATCTACATCATCAAGTCTGGCACAGGCACAGTATTGAGCATGAAGTGTTTTGTCTTACCACCGTTCCTGTATTTGGTGTATTGCTTTTGATTTTGCCGTTTTTTGTTTTGTTTTTTCGTTTCGTTTTTTTTTTTTTGTTATTGTTTTATTTCTCACTACAGTTGGTGGCTTGTCCTTTTCAGTCCACTTGAAAATGACCTTTGAATTTGTTCAAAGGTCATTTTATTTCTTTTTATTACGGAAAACTGGTTCTTATTCTTTTTTTTATCAATCATATCACCCTGAGCAAGGCGGTAACGCCACTAATGTGCAGGGGGCTACATAAGAGAAAAAGATTAGGAGATTGAAGAGAAGGATGGGAATACACGTGTGATGACAATTGCAAAGGTGTAGAGAAAGGAAAGGACATACAGGGCGGTGTGGAAAGAATTAGGCTCAAGTAGTTAAGAGATGAGTATTGACCTTGCATTTAAATTCCTGGAGGTTGTAGCCGTCAGGAAAGCAAGAATAAGGAAGCGAGTTCCACAGGCGGGAATATTCTTTGACGTGGATCATCATTCCGTCTTCTGTAGTTTATAGGTACCTTTCAAAACCGATTGTTGTCGTTTTGTAAGACAGCTCGAGTTCAGATAATTTCTCTGTATGTTTTGATTGCCAGCTTCTTCAATTTTGTGATGTTTGATTTGAGCGGCTCATTTCTGCAGTATTTGTCTCACTTCCCACATGATCTCATCCGCTCGAGCCTGGACATTGTTCAAGACTATTTCCTCGATTCGGACTATGATCTGCAAGTATGGTATCCACTTGATAATTGTTGCGAAGTTGAGACGCTTGATCAGTACTGAATCTTCAGAGGCACTTAGCTGATATTGACTAATGTTGATGGAAGGCGTGTATCAACTTCTGAAGTTTTAATCTGTTTAATTTTTGTACTTAGAGGAACTTGACTGACTGCATCAACTTCTTGTTTGAAGGGTTTATTCAGTCCGTGTTGGATTCTCTTTTGGCCTTCTTCCTCGGTAATTACGTTGAGGAGGGCTTCTTAAAACAGAAAACGTTGAGAGTTGAGTGAAATGAAGATAACTGATACTGTGACATCGGGAAGAAGTATGACTTGTGGAACTAGAACAATCTATCCCGGTGAACGAAATAAATAGTTTAGTCTGAAATCTCACTCACATGAAAAATGCCGGAGCATACAGCAGTTGAAACGTCGCGAATATGACAACATGAGAACAAAACTTTAAACAATGCAAATGGTGAAAGAAATTATGTTGGAAAAACGCACTGGAAAAATTTTTTGCTATGATTACACTTATGAATTATGAATCCACACATACACACATATACATACATACATATATATATATACACACACACACACACACACACACACACACACACACACACACACACATATATATATATATATATATATTTTATCATATCACCCCAAGCAAGGCGGTAATGCCACTGATGCGCAGGGGGCTACGTAAGAGTAAGAAGATTGGAAAAGAGAAAATCACATCGTAAACAGGGAACAAGGGATGAGCCGCTTCACCTGTTCAATAGACATGGGTGCAGTGTGAACCGTGCGATAGTTTAGTCTATCTACTCAAATTATATATATATATTAATCATTTCACCACGAGCAAGGCAGAAATGCCACTGATGAGCTAGGGGCTACATGACTGTAAAAAGATTAATTAAAAAAGAGTGAGGAGTACAAACTAGTTAGAAAGGAGCAATAGAAAGCTGAGAATGCAGGTGCGATGACAGATACATAGGTGGAGAGAAAGGGAAGGATATACGGGGTGGGGAGAGAGCTAGAGTCCAGTGGTTAATAGATGAGTATTGACATTGCATTTAAATTTTGGAGGTTGTAGCCGTCAGGAAAGCAAGAATATGGGAGCGAGTTCCACAGGCGGGAAGTGCGAGAGAAGAAGCTGCAGGAGTTGAATTGTCGTCTGCATTTGACTAACACCGCCAGATCAGTACCTATCACATTACAGACTCTCCTTTGGAGCCTGTCGAGAACACTGAGGAGAACGGCAGGGGCGCCTGACCATAAATGGCAGCAGTACTCCATGCACGGACTGATGGTTGACTTGTATATATGCAGGATGGATTCACGCGGAAAAAACATCCCGGATCGGCATAGTGACCCAACCTTCTTAACAGTAGATTTAGCTATGGAGTATATATATATAAATATATAAGCATATACTTATATATATATATATATATATATATATATATATATATACTGATGGTGCAATGCAGGACCGTAGCTGATGCTAAAAAAACACCGGGCACCGGGCACAGAGAAAATTGCCCGGATTTATTAGTTAACAATTTGATGACGTCAACTGTGTCATCCGTTTCCAGAAACTATGATTTTTGCGGATTTTTTCGGCTATTCCAATGAAAATTAGGCACACAACGTGAACGAAAGCAGAAAATCGGGTTCGGACTTTCTGAGTATAACTAGTCTTTTTTCACAAAGTTTAATAAATAAACAGATTTTTACTGCGTTCATTCTGATGTTTTCTTCGTTTTTCTTTCTTTCTTTCTTTCTTTCTTTCTTTCTTTGTGAATTGTTTAGTTTGATTTCTGACGAAGACATTTCTCCTTGGCCGGATTTCCACTATAATCGCACGGTGTGCTAGGTAGTCAGATTCGACCATGGTGCTATGGATTAACTGTCGTCTAAATAAGGCTAAAAATGAAAATAACACTGACACCTCATTTTAACACATATATTTATGAAAATTGCACAGATATATCTTGAAATATTAAAGAAAAAATTTATTCAATGAAGTTGCCATTGCCTTCAATCATGTGCTCCAGACATCTTCGGCATCTCTTGTATCTCTTCTGGAGGGTCTCCTTGTTATAGTTGGTGAATGATACCATAATCCTTGACTTCAGTTCATCTTTGGTTTTGTAAGGAGTGTTGTTCGTCTCCCGCTCAACTGCACTTCACACATATTAATCAAGGGGGTTGCAGTCTGGGGAGCTAGGTGGCCACATGTAAGAAGCGACATGGTCGTAGAAATTGTGTGCTAGCCATGAGTGGGTTCTCCCGCTTATGTAGCATTGCGCAGAATTCTGTTGTCAAACGTAGGGTCTTCCAGCTGCAGTCCGCTTGACCCAGGGCAGCACTAGCTCATAATGGTACTTGACGTAGGCCTCCGTGTAGAGTATGGGCCCCTATGGAAAGGTTAACGGAGGCTTAACTTCACCATCATTAGAGACCACCCCAAACACCTTAGTGATCACCATTAGACTCATCAAAATTTTCCGAATACACTCTTCTATCCTCAGATTGACACCTGAACACTCTGAGATGCTTGTATTGGAGCTTGTAGTGCGAATGCCAAAAAGTACAGCATGCTTTTTACTAATTTCTGGTGGAGTGAATTGCTTCTTGGTACTCTCTTACTATGGGACGTTGCTCAAATGAGCCTCATATTCTGTGCAGTCGACAAAATCACAAACTCCGCTTTTTACTTCTATGTTTTATTTTGTTACTTTCTTATCTTAAAATCATTTTCAGGTGTACATGCAAAAATAGAAAGGGGCGTAAGACAAGGATGTGTTTTCTCTTTTAAACCTGTACAGCGAAGCAATTATCAAAGAAATAAAAGCCTTGCCAGGATTCGTCATTGGCGGCCACAATCTCAACAATATCAGATACACGTCTGACATGGTGTTGATATCAGACACGTAAAGGAAAATGCAGAAGTTAGCAAAAGAAAGTGAAAAGAAAGGACTGAGCATAAACCTCAAGAAAACTGAATGTATGTTCATCAGCAAAAAGAAGAGCCTAATATGCCAACTACAATTCAAATTCCTAGAAAGTGTTTTGACAGAGGATGGAAAGTGCGACACGGAGATCCAAAGATGCATTGGCATGGTCAAAGACGCATTTCAGCACTCCAGAGTACTGAAGGACAGGAAAATCTCATTAGAAACAAAGAAAAGAGTGCTGGATTGCGATGTGATATCAGTCCTTCTGTATGGAAGTGAATGCTGGACGATTTCATGAAAGATGGAGTGGCTTGAAGCAGCAGAAATGTGGTTTTACAAAAGGATGCTGAGGATAGCATGGACAGAGCATATGTGCAACAATGAGGTGTTGGAAAAGAGGTAAACGAGTTGAAAACCGATAATAAATATCAGAAAGAGGCAAATGAGGTTCCTGGGACACGTAACGAGGAAGTAATGCCTGGAGAACTTGATACTCACAGGTCGGATAAATGGAATAAGTGACAGGGTAAAGCAGCGCGAGACGTACTTGTTTGATCTGAGTAAATGGTTGACGGAGAGGGGCTTGGAAGAGATACCAAGAGAAATATTTTGGAGAGCGAAAAAGAGACAGAGCCAAGTGGAAGTCCATGATAGCCTAAGTTTTAAAGGACACGGATCATTTATTGAGCGCTTCTGTCTGTTGAGTCACATTCGGTCACCTTGTTCCCTACCGACCATTCTATTCCAGACTTTGACGTTATAAACAACCCAGAGACAAAAACCACAAATCCTTATTGGATGCAGGATAAAAGCGTGGAAACTTTTGTCGTTATTTTTTCTCTCTTTATTTATTTATTTATTTTTGTTTAATTTATGTTCTTATTTTAACAAAAGACCGCCACATAAAATGCTGGTGTACACTTTCGTACGTGTGTGGATTTTAAAAAAAGTCTGTGACTGCTTAGTAAATAGATTTTATACAAATCTTCATTTGACGCCAGTGAGCTCGTAGTTTCCTGATTTTCAAGGCAGACCGGTCGTAAAATAGTCTCGTCGAACAGTACATTTATATTTTTGTAAAATCAGTTTAACATTTCTCATTACTATATATAATAGACTGGTGCGTTATAACTGCTATTGCTTTTTTTTAAAAATTAAAATCATTTCTGTCGCTGTGGTAAATAGAATAGATACTCGTCCGCATTTGACGCCAGTGAGCTACTTGTTTCCTGATATTCAAGGCAGACCGGTCGTAAAATAGTCTCGTCAAACAATACATTGGTGTACTTGTAAAATCAGTTTAACATTTCTCATCACTATATGCGATAGACTGCTACGTTATAACTGGTATTGCTTTTTTTTAAAATTAAAATCATTTCTGTCGCTGCGGTAAATAGGATAGATACATGTATACGAGCATTACTTTACTATTTACCACAGCGACAGAAATTATTTTAATTTTAAAAAAAGCAATACCACTTATAACGTAGCAGTCAATCGTATATAGTAAGAGATGCATCTGAAAAAAAATATACTGAGTAGATGTTTGGTCTCGGGGAACAGTGTCTCGAGGCCGCGCCACCCCATTGCACCAGAGGGGTGGACCAGGTGCGACCGGCGATTGCGGGGACTTGAAAATTTTTGTTCTTTCGCCCGTTTGTACGCATTCGGGCTCCCCACGTTAAATAACCGACCTTGTGTCACATCTCGCTCCAGTGGGGGAGTAGTGTAAATAAACTTACGTGCTCCCTTAATAAAATGGCGTTACGACTACTACGTTCCTTGGCTGAAATAAAGCGATTAAAAAAAAACATATACAAATAGTTCGTCTTTCATTCAGTCCGTAATGCAGTTAGGAGTTTGATGAATTGGCAATAGATTACAAAGATGACACACAAATTAACAGCTGCCATGCCTAACATCAAGCAAAACATGGCTACATTATTGATAGTTATTCCGGAAATGAGTTCCAAGAATGTTTTCTGCAATGTTTTCCATCATCTCTTGAAATGGATAGCTCTAGAAGGGATGTAGAAAGTGACAGAAGTAAGTCGTAACAAGATGAGCAAAATTTACTTTCAAAGGGGCATTCCCTGTATCCAATGTTTAATTTTGTGTCAAACTAGAGATACATTTTACTTTGAAAATACGAAAGTATACTAAATAGACAGGGGTTTTTTTTTTTTTTCGTGGGAGCTCATTTTGCCTTTTGCTGTTTCCTGTTTGAGTTCAGTTTATCTCTTTTGCCTTTTCCCGTAGCAGCAAATTTTCTTTTTTTCTGTTTCCAGTGGAAGCTCAATTTTTCCTTTGCCTTTTTTTTTGGGGGTGGGGGAATCATTTTCATTTTTGGTTTTTCCATTAACAGCCCATTTTCTCTTATGCT